>RJWM01001707.1:0-37959 GCA_004363535.1 Dasyprocta punctata | reverse complement strand
TATTTTTCCATTAGAAGACCTTTTTCTTTGGTTTATATAAGAATATGGAAATACATTTGCAACAGGATTTTAGGTCACCTGGGCATAATTCTTTTTTCTGTGTATGTCACCCTTCTGAATTTTGAGTATTATGTTTACCACCTTTTCCTTTGAATATACTGTTTACCTGCACATGTGTTTGATGCTGGAATTCTTGCTTCCAATTCCTCTTTAAACAAAGTAATTTCATCTGGTATTACTGTATGCTCAGATGTAGGAATGTAAGGGAGATGGGTGTTGATCTGAAATCACAACTTCAGCAAGAAATTGCTGAGAAGTCAACTTTTATCACTTCCTGCTTAGGACAAGCAGTCATCCAAACAGAAAGTGCTGGTTGTCAGTGAAGCTCATAGCCCATCTGGTATGGTTTGATGGCTCATCTTTGCTCAGTCTTGGCTGCTCAATTGGATGCCACTCATATGCTATCTTCCATTATGATTTGCTACCATCATGCTTTTCCTGGGTTACAAACATGGACTAGAGAAAGCAGAGATGGTTGTCAACAACATCCTTCCTTCCTCCGGAGTTTTTACTGGATTTTCAGAAAGTCAGATAGCAACAGGCAACTACTTTATTTTGTGTTTTATTTTTTAAAATTTTTCAACCATTCTATTAGCTCTCCTGTCATTGGGACACAACACCTGGCAACCAACACTTAAAGAAGGAAGTATTAATTTGGTTCATGGTTTCAGGGAATTTAGTCCATGGTCAGCTGGTTCCATCAAAAACATTATGACAGAAAGGGAATGCTGGGGAAAAACTGAACTGATTAGTTCATTGTGGCTGGGAAGCTGAGTAGGTAGACAGTACCTGAGAGGAAGGGGTGAGGAACCACATACAGTAATGCAAGTTAAATTTTCATGACCTCCAAGGCGTCACATCAAAACCTGTACTCCACTAATCCCCTGGGTGGTTCCCAAGCCAATCGAGTTAATGTACTCAAGCCTAAGTGGCAAAACAATTGACTACCTCTCTTTAGAAAATTTATTTCATAAATTAAATCTGGCTCACCTGATTCTGTGTATAATTCTTAGTTTTATAAGCATTCCCACAGAGCCAACAGAGAACTTTCACTGTGCTTTTATATTTTCACAAGAAGTACCAATTAACCATTCAGTGGACAAAGGCTGGTACCACTCTCACTGCAATGTGATTTTTATATAGTAGTTCTAAATGATTCAAGTGAGACAACCCAAACTTATAAAATGTCCTCAAACTAGAATTCCAAAATTTTTAAAGCAAGGAAAATATAATTAAGGACATACAAAGAGCAATGTCCAATGTTTAGTGACCTAATCTGCAGTTGAATCAGAAACTACTTACTATTTTGTCTTTCACTGGCAATTGAGACAAAGTTAAAATTAAAACACATAACAATTTCTGAATGTTTTGTTCAAATTTACCTTATTTTGTCCTGAAATATTTTCTTGCATCATTTGAGAGAGGTATAGGATGCAAAAACAGTCCCTCAATATCTGTTTTTGATTAATCAATGGTTAATCTTTTAGCATTGCTGAAGTAGTATTTTTCTTCCTTGGCATATCAGATCATTTTTTAAATTTTTTGCATGAACACGTCAGCCTTTCAATTGTAAATCTTCAATAATAAATCTCTAAAATCTGACTGTGCTTTTATTCAGTGCATGATGGTGCTGAGTATTCATTTCCAATTTTAAGAAATTCTTCACTGGTGAAATAAAGCTTTAAATGAAATTTCTTATGTGTCTTATTTCCTATTTTATATAGATGCATGTTTTTTATTTTAAAAAAATACAAACAAAGGTACAAAATTTCAAAACAAGACTGTAGAAGAGTAACAGTGGTTAGTATGTTACCTTCAAAATAGTTGCTCATATTACAGACATAGGAATGAAAAATTGATCAAGTAATATAGGCACAAATCTTTCTTTTCAATGAACTAATAGCAATTAGTAGTATAACTGTCTTGACTATTTTTTTGTGTATAGATATATGTTTTTTCCCTTTCCCTTCCATCTTTTCCCCTATCTCCCATCCCAGTTTCTCTTTCCTTTCTAACAGTTTCTTCCCATTTCACAATATCTGTTATACAAGAGATGTATGACTAAACTTGCAAAAATATGTAGATACTCTCATATTAAAAATGAGCATTTACTTGTATTTTAAAATGGTCTGTTCTGTCTCAAGACTAGAGAAAAGCAAACTTTGAGTTAGCAAATGTTTGAAGATTAGGTTGCAAAAGCTACTTCCAGACAATTATTGATCCTGTCAATTACTTCTAAATTCATCTTTGTGATGTTTCCTATCATGTTTCAGTTTTCTTACTGTTACTCTAATATGCTGTAATAAGTGATGGCAAATTAGGACTTGCAGGAAAAATGGGCCAACGGCCTATTTTTTATATGCTCCATGAAAAAGAATTATTTTTGTATTTTAAAATAGTTTGAGTAGAAACAAAAATAACATTTAATGACAGAACAGGTTCTGTAAGATTCAAATTTCAATGATCATAAATAAAGTTTTATTGGAACATCATTTAGCCATTCACAAATTGATGTCTCTTGTTTCTTTCATAGCAAAGTAGAATGGTTGCTACAGAGATGTTGTGGCCTACAAACTCTAAACTACATAGTATGAGACTCTTGACATGAAAAAAATATATCAGCTAATACCAGCACCATAGGAAAAGTTTCTTAAATGTAGCTTTTATTCATAAGGAGTTAGAGAGTGGCCATGATGATAGGCCCTGAAGTTTGAAACTTGGCTCGTCCTTTAGACATTTGCAACCTTTGGAAATTTACATATTGTTTCTGTGCATTAATATTGCATTTCTACTCATCAACCTGCCTACTTTAGAAAGTTGTAAGAATTCTATAAGCTATCATATGAAAAGCCCTCAGAACATTTCCTAACATATAGGAATAAAATTAGATTTTTCCTGCTTGTGTCTCATTTAAATCATTAAGAGATATTAAAATATTTTAGAGGTGTTCAACATTGAACTTCAAAAAAACAAAAACAACTCTCGAAATTCATCAATGTTATATAACAGCAAACTCCTAATATAAATCAATTTATAAATTTGTTCACATTGAATCCTAATGAATGGTTGAAGAAAAGGCAGAGACAGCTTTAATTCGTAAAGCACAGGAAACAATGGAGAATTTTTATGTGACAGGTGAGGGATTAAAACAAATGGAGAGATACTGGAGAAGGATATGTTTTTACTACAGAAGAGGGGTTAAGATTGCACAAAGAAAGTCTATTTGGTTTAACTCTTGAATCTGCTTAATAAAATATAATCCAGATACTAGAACATAGAAAAAATATATGACATTTCACATATTCATGCTTTTCCATACATATTTTCCATATATATTTTATATATTTTTTCCATATATATGTTAGTACATTTATTGGTAGGCAAAGTGTCCTCTATGTAGCTAAATTAGCTGAACACAAGAATTAGCCAATCCATGAAATTAAAATTCCCCTGAAAAAGGATAATGAATTTTATTTTTATTTATTTATTTTTTTATACCAAAGATCAAACTCACAACCTCATGCCTGCCAGGCAGGTGCTTAAACCACTGAGCTAAACCCCCACCCAAATGCTTTTTATTTTTTTTATATTGAATTTTTATATATTGTTCTCTAAGGTTTTATAAGGTTTCTCCAGGTAAGTTAGCTGTTTAGATATTTAATAAAAAAAATTTACGGAGCACCAATTGCTATGTTTCCTAAGAATTTTAGGGTTAGATATGAATTTGATTTAATACTTTAAAATTTATTAATATATCACTTTAAAAATTTGCTCTCAAGTTATATGACAATATTCATGAAATTTTCTTTTTTACTGCAACATTTTAAGGTATTCAAGGTAAGGTTTTCTTGGCAGTCACCAATTCAGCTTCTGTTTGATTTCTTAAGTATGTACATTTGCTGTGCTGTCAGTGATACATCATGATAAGTTCACAGCCCCGCTCACTAAGCTAAAGCTATACTTCATTTATACCAGAAAGTATTTAACTCCATACGTTTCCAACAGGTATTATATTTACTGTAATATACTATCTAGGTCTTATTTTTTTTTCTTGTTTCTCCATTTTTTCACCCTCCACCAAAGTATAAGGGCTATGGTTTTCCATGAGCAACAAATTTTGCACTCACACACACACACATTCCTTTTATTTGAAATTCAAGAATGGCAAAATAATGAAAATCGATAATAATGAAATCGATAATAATGAAAATCAAAACAACAGTTGTGCGTGATGGAGTGTGGACGTGGGTATTGAGGAGAGGGACACAGGAAACCTACTGGAGAGGTGAAATTAGGCATCTTGATCTGGATGATAACTGTATAGGTAATCACATGTGAAAAGTGGTAACGCTGCGTATTTAGTGGACTATCTTAATAAAATATACCTCAAAGTTTAACAAAAAGGTGAGAGAAAAAGTAGTATCATTATTATGCCTCAGTAGAATTTTAAAACTGAAGCTCATCAGTAAAATTTGAAATAGCTATGCAGGTAGTAAATGAAAAAAGCCCAAGCTAAAGAGATTTCATGGAGTGAGGGCAGGGAGATCGCACCCCCAAGGGGCCACCAAGACTGGGTAACAACAGGAGCGGAACACTCCAAGTTTAGATGCCTGTGGTTCCTTTATCAACGTTCTGAAATCACCACCAAGTTTTGTTTAAAAAAAAAAATCCTGTTGATATCAAAAAGAAAAAAAAACATCTGGGAAAGTAGGCAACAAACAGCAGCAGCTGCGATTATTGGCACACAAAAGAAGAAAGCGCAGAGATGGCTGCACAACAGAACAGCTGTAAAACTGGGCCGAGTAGCAGCCGCGTGCCGGAGAATGGGGAACAGAGCACCACAAGGGCCATCCAGCCGCATTCCACCTTCCAAAGCTGCTACGCGAATTGCAGCACAAGGAGTAGTTCCAGTCAAATCATGAATATATATAGCCAGTAAGTCCGTCCTTCCATTAAAACGTGCCCAAGTTCTCGGTATCCCAAAATTTTACAGTTCTAATACAGAATTCTTACTGAGCTCTTCTTCAGCTTGCTAAACACTAAGTAAGAACAGACATGTTTGATCATGTTTCATGTTTTTCGTTGTTGTTGTTATTGTGTCTCGTTTTGTTTAGTATTGTTTTTTGTACTTCTCAGCTATTTATTTGGTGTGGTATGTAAACGCTGAGCCTTGTGTCTGTAAGCCTGCAGAGCGCATGGAAAACAAGAGACAAATCCTAGGATTATCCACCCACGTTCTTAGGAGACCTTGCTTAAAGCCCAAAGAAAGATTTTAGAATAAATCTGAATGTATCTGCTACTATGAAAAATAGAATTACAGTAAACTATATATATATATATATACACAAATGAATAGATAATTATACAACTCATCTCAGTTAGTGCATCAAAAAGAACAGTTTGTGTTTGCATTGTTTGATCATTTTTTTCATACCTATATCTTGTAATCTGAACAACTACTTTGAAGATAACAATATGCAATATATTAACCAGTGTTAATCTTCTATTATTTTGTTTTGAAATTCTGTATTATAGTTTTTATTCTTTGTTTTGTTTTGTTTTTAAAATAAAAACAAAAAAGAAAAAATTATAAATTATTGGACTACAATTTTTTAATTTTTTAATTTTTGGGAGGAGCATACCGTGGATCAAACTCACAACCTCACACCTGCCAGGCAGGCACTTATATCACTAAGCTAAACCCCCGTGCCTATGTTTTGAGACAGGGTCTCACTATGCAGTTCTAGATGGCATTGTACTCACTTTGTAACCCAGATGGTCTCGAACTCACAACGACCCCCCTGCCTCCCAAGTGCTGGGATTAAAGGCTTGTGCCACCATGCCCAACTTGGGCTACAATTTAAAAACAAACTCTATCGAGGCAAACTATTTATCAGACAAACCCTATCCAAAAGAATGTTTGTATTGGTTTGCAAATACAGAAAATTAGACTGTAAACCAATTATAGTATTAAAAATAAAAGGAGTCATATATGGTCAAATGGTTGATTTTTCTAGTAAGAAAAGTAACTATTAACTTTTCTATACACCAAATTATAGAACCTGTTGTGAAACAGAAACCTACAGAATTACAAAAAGCTTCTCAAATGTACAACACTAGGATTTTAGCGTATCTTTTATGAAAGATTCATCAGTCAAAGCTAGAAAGTGTCAAGAAAATTTAAAGAACAAAATTTGTTAACTTGACACTACAGGTATTTTAAGAACATGTTCCCCAACAAATGCTTTTAAGCACAGATTAAACATTTATGAAACTTTATATAAACTTCTACAAAATCAAATGGCTATCAAAATACAAATGATTCATACAAATTTTTAAAATATTTAAAGATAATCAGACATTTGATTTAGAATGCAAATCTAAGTAAATCTTGCATCAAAGAGAAAAGTTAGTGTTAAAAATTTCAGCTGTGACTCATAAATAACGCTGTCTTTATCCATTTCTTATTGCTAGAATAGATTACTTGAGATTAGGTGATTTATAAAGAAAGGTTTATTTTGGTTCATGATTGCAGAGGCTGAGAAGTCCAAGAATGTGGTGTTGGTGACGGCCTCTTTTTTCCTATAAATCATAGGAGAAAATGGAAAGATAAGCGAGCTCATGGACAAGAGGGGAGAAATGGCTGAACTTCCATGATAGCTAATCCATCCTTCTGAAAAGTGTATTAACCCATTCAGCAGAACTCTAGCTCCAGGACCATGCACATCTATCAGTCTCACATCCTAAGACTGCTGCATTGCAGAAACAAATTTCAAACACATGAACTTCTGTAAGACACACTCAAATCTTAACAAATACACGAAGGATCCTGTTCATCAGACAATTTGTGAAAAAAAAAGTCCCCCAATATTTAAGTCTAAAAGTGTCCTTTAAATGTGAATTTTAGAACACAGATATTAATGAAAGCTGAAAATGTATGAACTACTCCATTAAAAAAGAATTAAAAGATAATCAGAAAATATTAAAGGAATAATAAAGGAAAGAATTACAAAAAGAAGGCAAAATTTGTGACATAGAAACCTATAGTCCAAAAGTAAAATGAATACAGACACATTTTAAAATACTAGCATCTTTTATCAGCCTACAAAAATGACAAAGAAAAACATAAAAGTGCAAACAAAATTTAAAAATAAAAAGTTCATAAATCCAGGTAGTAGAAAGATCAAAGAAAAATATTAGAATATTATAAAAAAATCATTCTAGTAAGTTTGAAAATCTACAAAAAATGTAGTTTTCTAGAAAAATAAAAACCTTCAAAATCAACTGAAGAAAACAATCATGATTTGAAAAGTGCAATTAAGTCAATAACTAAACATCTTTCTCCAACTAAATCCCATTGATCTAAACTGTAACGATCAACATTATCCAATAATCAAAAGAGAAATAATTGCTTTATAATGACTTTTTCAAAGATTGGGAAAAATAAGCAATATCATCAATAATATCAGCATAATCTTGTTATCATTACCATATATGGACATATGAATATGAAATGATATAGGCAAATTCAATTTATAAATATTAGAACCAAAAATCCTTTATAAAATTATCAAAAAATATCTTTTCCTGTATCCAAAAACCAATATATACCATAAGCAAGTTGGGTGTATGTTTAGAACGCAAATTGCTTGAAAATTATAAACAGATTTGCCAATTAAGTTTGAGAAAATTTAGTTGATCATCTCAGACACTCCTGAAAAGGTATAATAAGAATAAGCTATTTGCCTTTTATTTATTGCTTTCCCTTTGCTAAGACAGAATGCCAAAGATCCACTATTTAAAGGAGGAAGGTTTATTTGGCTCATAGTGTTACAGAACTCAGTTCATGGTTAGCTGGTTCTAAACCAGAAATGAAATGGCAACAGGGTCAGGTGAGCTCAAACCATGGCATTCAGGAAGCAGAGAAAAAGGACAGAGGAAGGATCTGTCTAGGATTCCAGTATCTCCTTATATGTGTCCCCAGTGACCTCACTTCCTTCCAGGTCACATCCCCAGTGACAAGATCTCACCTTCTAATAGCACATTCAGCTATGAACTCATCAATGAATTAATCCACTGATATGTATAATGCCCTCAGTGACCTCAATCATCTACTTAAAGTCCATCTCTGAACACATGAGACTCTCAGGGAACATTTTAGATCAAAACCATAATAGTCCACCACAAGTTCCATGCCACAGAAATTGATCCAATTAAAAGCATTATTAACATAGAGTGAGACAAATAATCTATTGCAACACAATAGAGTCTAGATTTTTCAAAGCTCATCTATATATGGAAACATAATGACATTCAAATAAGTATTTGTTTTGGTTGATAGTTGCACAGTTATCAGTTTAGGTCACTTGACTCCACTGTTTTTGGGTAAAGCAGAATATCATA
The DNA here is from genome assembly GCA_004363535.1 of Dasyprocta punctata. Classification (NCBI taxonomy): domain Eukaryota; kingdom Metazoa; phylum Chordata; class Mammalia; order Rodentia; family Dasyproctidae; genus Dasyprocta; species Dasyprocta punctata. Next base: position 29,496 of record RJWM01001707.1, on the reverse strand, counting down.
GTAAAGGCGTGTTGTGGGGGAAATTGCTCACCTCATGGTGAACAGGAAGAAAGAGAGGGATGATCCAAGATTTCAATATCCCCTTCTTCATAGGTCCCCAGTGACCTTATTCCTTCCATTAGACCCAACTTATTAAATGTGCCTCTATTTACTAGCAGTGCCACAGTTTGGTAATGCCAAGCTTTTAGGGTATGACCTTTAAAATTATTTAAGAGCTAAATCATAAAACTCACCTTTAAAAAAATGAAAATTAAACCTCTACTTCATACCATAGTCAAAAATCAGTCTCAAGACAATTAACAACAATACAAAAACACAGAATAATAAGGCTACCACAGATAATATGGTAGAATGTATTTCTGATACTGGTGAAAAGTGTTTATTAGGAAAATTTAAAGTAATTAAAATTATTTATAATTTCCATTACATTAAAAATTAAAACTGATATTTATAGACAAAATAAACTTGAAGATAGTGGCATCACATAAAACTCCAAAGGACTGCTATGTGCAAAACACAATTTTTTAGACTTTACAAATTGAATATCAAGAGGCATAACTCTTACAGAACAATGAGAAAAGGTAGACATTTCAGAAAAAAACAAAACTAATAAATATTTGAAAGATATATTGCATTATTAGCTTTCAACAAAATTAAAACTGAAACCAAAATAAGTTCATTATACTCAACAGCTAAGCAAAATTTCAAATTTGCACAGCATAAAATATTTGGGAAGTGGTAGAGAAACCAAAACTCTTAAATATGCTATTAAAAAAGTAAAACAGGAAAGTTATGGTGACATATGTCTGTAATCCCAGCACTTGGAGACTGAGACAGATGTAAACACCATGAGTTCATCAGCCTGGGCTACCTAGTGAATTCAAGGCAAGACCCTATCTCAAAAAAATAAAAAAAATATGTAAAAAGTTAAAAAACACTGCAGGTAATTAGGAATCATTTTGGCACCTGCCTGTTATAGGTACACATATAATGTCTTGTAATCCAGGAATTGCAGCTTTTAGACATGCATGCTAGAGCTAGGATACATATCTAAAACTGCTCATGGAAGCAATATGTGCAACAGCAAACAGTCAAACTGAATTTAACCCAATACATATCAAAAGTAGAACAAAATATATTGCTATATTAATATATATAATACCAGACCAAGTTACAGCCAATAACATGAATAAAATTTAGAAACAATGCTAGACGGAAAAGTAAACATTACAGCCATGCATACATAGTGATTTCATTGACATAATCTGAAAAATTTTACAAACAATGTGCTTTTAATATTATTTCTAAATTTCATCATTTACTGAGCAAGTTCAGAATTCTAAAATGGCATTTTCTAGCGGTGAAATCTAAGCGCGTGCTCCCCACAGTGGAGCTTAATGAAGCTTGCCCTTCCATTTGGTGCACGACTCGAGCATAGATCCTGACTGACGAGAAGCCAGATTCTTAATGCAATCTCAGGCAGATGCATGTTCCCAGTGGTTTGAATCCTGAACTGTAAGTTAGAAACACCTGAAGGGATCTCAAAAATTATAATGTGCAGGATACATCCAAGTCAGTAGAATCAGGAAATCTGGGAACAAACCAAGGTACACTTTTATAAAAAAATATTATTAGGATTTATAAAGATGCAGCCCAAGTCGAGAACACTGTCCCCTGAAACTCCTAATGTGCACCATGTGGATGTTTCCCTGGCCCTGGATAAACTTGTCTGTCTGAGATTGATGTTGCTTTTGTTTTATGTACATAAAGATCAGAGTATGAACAAACCAGTTTAGATTTGGTGGTTTAACCTTAAAATTCTTTGTGTAGGGTCATCAGCTGGGGAGCACACCAGCCAAGAAGTCTCCTGTTCATTAACATTAACTATCATGGCTTCCTGAGCACGTCATATAAATGAATGCTCATTCCATCTCCACGTACCAAATAGAAAGCTATTGGGATGCTTTTACTCCATTTAACAAATGAGAAAAATCCATATAAATTGTGAGAGTAAAAACAAAAGCAATTCACAGGGAATATCTTAGTTACACATTTTTTTTTACCATGGTAGTATGATTATTGGAACATAATTTAATTGGATTATACAGTATCAATTACAGTCTTTTGACATAAATGTAGACACATGCAAATGATTAGATGTTTGTATTTTAAATACAGGTATGTTTGCTATGCCTAAATTGTAAGAAGTTGGTCACTATTTTCCTTCATGTTGCTACTTTATAGTACTTTCAAAAAGTCAAATTTATACTTTTTAGCACAGACAAAATTTTAGTCACTTTTTTTTAGTTCAATTTTCAAAAATAGAACTATTCTAATGACTAGTTCTTCATACAAATTTTAAAATCTAGTTCAAATATTTGTGTTTGCCATACATTTTGGGTATTTTTTTCTCCAATGTGTTCTGTGATTTAGTAATACACTTCATATCCAACACATTAACAAGGAAGGAAATGTTATCAATTATTATGAGTCCTGGTGAAAAGTTCTTCTCAATCTATTAGCAAGCCTATCTATGTAGTGAATTTTGAGAATCATTAATAAGCATAATTCTATTCATATAAGGAATGTTTTACTTGTATGTGATTTACATTTTTATGTGGTTAAAGAATGGGTCCTGGAGGACTGATATCCTGTTTATCCCAGTTTTTTGGTTTTTTTTGTTTTTTTTTGTTTTTTTCAGGTACCAGGGATCAAACTCACAGTCTCACACCTGCCAGACAGGGGCTTAAGCCACTGAGCCAAACTCCCAGCCCTAGGGCCAATATCCTTATTCCCAGTCACTTCCAAGATCCCCATGAGCCAGCAAGTAAAACAATATTACCTATTAATAAAGAAAACCACTGAGAAAACTGGGGAAGAAAAGTTGCATAAGTACGTAGGTATCAAGAGACAGCATTCATTATGTTGGGTAGGTGAGATTTACCACTGACTTCAAGGTATGCAGAGCCGATCCATGTATGAAACATAGATCCAATCTATGTATTAAAGATTATATATCATCAGGAAAATTAAGGTATTTGCATTAATTACTATAGAGCTAGTCCAGATTGGATCAAATATTATAACCAATGAATAATCAGTGAATTGGCTTAAAACTGACAAGATTGGGTATATTCAGTGAGGTATGGTGGTAGACAAGTTGACTGAAAACTGAACACTCTGTCTCTCTCTCTGTCTCTCTCTCTCTCTCTCTCTCTCTATATATATATATATATATAAATATACTATACATATACATATATATTCTGCAAGTAAATAATTAATGACAGACTATGTAGATGGTAATGCTAACCTAGATATCTTTAACCAGGCTAATGTCCGCATATCTAACCAAAGATATAGTTTGCTAATGAGCCAAGAAGAAATATCTTACAATGTAAATCACCCCTCTAGATTCCTATTACTACCAAGTAAACTAGTAAGAAAATTTCTTAAATGCACTCTGAATTGCTTTTGCTTCGCCAGTACCCCAAAGCTGGACCAACTCAATTGCAGGGTCCTTTTGGGGATCAGCATAAAGCTTGCCTTAATATTATTATTATTATTGTTATTGTTATTATTGCCCTTCCCTGTCTTACATTCATACTCTACTTCTGAAAGATCCATCCTAGCAAGCCAGTTGGGTAAGCATGTCCCATCTCAGGGTCTATGTCTGAGGAACCGAGGCAAGACAGATGATTTCTTCCCGTCTCCTCCCTAGTTCCTTAAGGAGGTGTTTTTAAAGTTCCATAGTCTTAGTGAACTGCGTGGAGTAAGGCTGGCTCATGGGGATCTTGGAAGTGACTGGGAATAAGGATATCAGCCCTCCAGGACCCATTCTTTAACCACATAAAAATGTAAATCACATGTTTCCACATTCCAAGAATGTCCCACGTCATGGGGCTGCTGGAAACTAGTCACGCTCTTCAAAGTTCTAGCCCTTCATCATAAACGTGGTTATTTCAAGGCAAGGTCCCGGGGAAATAGGGACATCCCCTGCACCCCAAAGCAAGCTGAAATTACTCCAACTAGCCAATCCTAAAGCTTCCTAGCTTGCTGACCCTTTTGTGTACTCTTTTTCCAGTGGAAAAAAATAAAGCCTTCCACTTACAGTTCCCTCTCTTCCTCTGCCTCCTGACTGATTGCTTACTGGTACTTCCCATGCATAGGGTCTCTGTGTACAACAAGCCATATTTTCAATAGCAGTTGTCTTCTGATCTGTTAGCCTTGCCATATAAACAAATAAATAATAGAAAACTGATTCCCTTTACTACCAATATTATGGGCATGATGATATATTTAATTCATGAAGAGCCACTGTGCCATCTCCTGCTTGCTTTTTAGTTTCTTTGTTTATACTGCTTGCTTTTATAGCAGGACATTTTTGTTTATTAAAGGAATAGTTTTTACCTGTCGAAATCTCTACCACTTTTTTTTATAGACCTACTCTACTTTTGGTGTCAGTTTGATACAGAAACAAATCAAGGAGTTTCCCTTTCTTTCCTCCACTAGACAGATGTGAGCTAGCTGCCTCTCAAATCTCTAATTGTATTCTCCCCTTCTCAATGTGATCTGTCTTGTTTTACATCACAAATCCTGGGCCCAGGTGGTCTCAGAATGTCTGATCTGCACATTCGACCCTCAAGTATTAATCCCTCAGTAGAATGACTCAAATTCTCTGATATTTTTAAATATGAAAACTATCTAAGGTTCAGATATTGGCTTTATGGTCATTCTTAAAATCAAGAGTAACATAACTTAATTGGGGAAAGACACAGATGATATTTTCTTCCTTTCCAGACAGCTGGTTAAGATAATGGACAGCTTGAATCAGGGCCTATGGAAGCAAAGTTTCAGATAACTTCTGATTAGGCTATTTTAAAATTGATTTCTCTTAAACTGAGAGCAAATGGAGCCAGTCTTTGAAGTATACTGATTAAGCCAGAGGAAGGCTGGAGATGTCCTTTCAGACTTCATGTTCTATCATGAACAGTGTCAGTGACTGCAGTGAAAGATCACATGAACTTTTTAAGTTCCATGGGCTTCCCTTCCACAATCCTGTATCATGATACTGGTAAACAATTCTCCGCTGTGCACCTACTGGTAACCAGTCACAAGGTGCAAACCAAGGGAAAATGTGGCATTAAATTTAACTAGGGCTATGGTTACCAAATTGAACAAATGAAAATACAGTGCACCTAGTTAAATTTGTAATTCAGATATGCAATGACTTTTTAATTTTTATCAGAATGTCCAAATACTGCCAAGAACATACTTATACTGAGGATTTTTTTTTCATTATTTACCTGAAATTCAAATTTAACAAGAAGTCTCATTGTAGGGAACTACCCAATCTCATTTCTCATTTAAGGAAACTACCTTTAAAAAAAGAGACTTAACAAGGAGCCATTCGACTTTTACATCGAATTGGCCACACATTGATGCCAGAGGGTGGAGGGTGTTGTAGTATTCTAAAAATGTTGCTCAACCTCCTAGGCCCTGGGCTACATCCAAGAAACTCTTTCACTTGAGACATCCGATGGTAATGGGTACTTTTTGCAATTGGTCACCAGGACAAGGTTTGACAACTCTCTTGGCTCAAAATCCAAAATCTATCACGTTTTCACTACAACACTATAGAACATCTCCTCTATCATTTATAAGGCTTCAAGCAATAACGCAGCAAGACACCATGAGTCGACCTTATCATTAACCTTTCTGTAAATGCCTTCAGACAGATCTCAGTGCTCAAGCAGCAAGATAGCAGGTCTTTTTCTCCAGCAGTGGATGTGAATATCCACTCAATACACAGCATATCCATTCAATACCCAGTCAACATATGGAATTATGAACAATAACTAGAAGTTTTTGTTTTATGTCACTAAATTTTAGCAAGAATGATAAATGCAATATGCTTCAGGACACTTAGAAATACACAAAAGATTTCAAAGAATACAAAATATTCCACATTTTCCTTTTCCTTGATACTTTTTCCACTTAGCCTTCACTTAAAATATGATGTTCTTCTTGCCTATTTTTCGGATTACATCAAATGACTTGATCAGATTGCAAAACCCAAACTAAGTTTAGACACTGGTGAACATATTTATTCAGTTTTTCATTATTTCTTTTAATTAATGGAAACAAGTCAAAATAACATTTAGTTCTACAGAACTAACTGATAGTTAGAAATGATACTAGGCATAGTGTTCAGTATCATCGCATGCCAGGCAGTACGTGTAATCTGGCAGCTGCTAAAACTTTCATGGTAAAAATTTTGCTGGTCACAAATCTTCACCAACCAGTGATTGGTTTTGACCTCCCTGTGGGGACAGAGACATATTCTTGTTAGTGAGTTGAAAAGACTCGAGCGAAATAGAGGTATTTGATGAGATTATATTATATTCCAAAGATAAATAATTAAAACATAAAATTTTTAAGCAGTACCATTGACACATTAAAATTAAGGACAGACAGCCAATACTATTAGTTGGACAATTTACTGAAATTAAGAATTAAATCTTTTTACTAATAACCAAGGAATTGAAATTGAAACACATTAAGAAACAGTTCAACTCATTGGATTTTTTATATAAGAAGACAGATACTGTCCAGGTTTGCCAATGGCAGAGAAAAAAAGGTGCCTTACATATTGTTTTAAAAAGGGTAAAATGGTACTGCCTATTTGAAAATCAAATTACAATGTCTATCTTTTGGTAGTAGCTATATCTTTCAACTTAGCAATGGCATTTACATAGGGGAAATGAAAAAGTATCTACCTTTGTGTATTTGACATTTTAAAGTAACCACAGGTTTATTTATTAAATAACTACAAATACATGTGCAAACACATGTAGACACACATAATAGTAGAATAAGAATAACCACAAATTCTTTGGCATCCTCCCTCTGATGGGAGACATCTGTATACTTTCCCCTTAATTCAGGGCAGGCTTTGTCGTCTGGACTCTGCTGACCAACACAACATGGCATCACTGATGGCAGAAGAGTTTCTGCCTTGAGAGATTGGCTGCTTTTACTTCTGCTCTGCCCAGACCTTGATAGATTGGCTGCTTTTACTTCTGCTCTCTTGGAACACTCACTCTCACGATGCTCCCTCTAGGAATCCAGCCAGCATATGTGAGAAGTGTGCCTGAGTCCGGGGGACTCAGCAGTCCCTGATGAGTACCAGCCAACTATCAATAGTATCTGCAGACTATTTTTGATCATCTTGGTTGTTCCATCTAGTTCAGCCTGCAATATATGACTGCAGCAGCACTACAAGACCACAAGAAATAACTGTCTGTCTGAGCAGAGTCAACACACAGAATTAGGAACAGTAACTAGAAATTGTTGTTTTATGTCACTAAATTTTAGTAAGAATGATATAGATAAAATATGCTTTAAAAACACTTAGAAGTATACAAAAGATTTCAAGTAATGAAGGACACAAAATATCAAATCTATGTATCAGGAGAAATTGAATAATCATAAGTAATATTAAAATACTATATAACCTTCAGTTTCTAGCATATTGATTTATAGTAGATATTTCATTAAAAAGGTAAAATATACACACAGAAAGCTACAGAGTCAAGGAAAGCTTAATACAAAAACAGTATCTGAGTATCTAGAAAATTATGAATATATATTCTCTAGGATTCATCAAGTTGCCTTAAGCAAATTAGAAATTACAAATTCTATTACTTTCATTTCCTACATGAATTTTGTCATAATCATTATCACATTTAGTTAATATTAACCAAGAAGAAGACATAAATAATCACACTGTGCCCCTGAGTCCTTCAGTACTCTCAGAAAGGTACCCATGCATAAAAATACATCACACAAAATTGTTATAGCATATTGAAGACAAAATCTAGAGGTATTCTTTTCTCTAATTCTGTGAGGTTTGCTGTTGGTATTTTGATCAGGATTGCATCAAATCTGTATAACAACTTTGGGAGTATGGCCATTTTAACTAAGCTGATATTTTCTACCCAACATCAAGGAATATCTTTCCTTTTTCTAATATCCTCTTTGATCTTTTTTTCAGAGTACTACAGTTTTCAATGTACAGAACTTTTACTTCCTTGTTAGACTGATGCCTAAGTATTTCATTTTTTTCAATACTATTGTGAAAGGTGTGGTTCTCTATCAGTGAGTTTCTATTTGTGTACGGGAATGCTATTGACTTTTGAGTATTGACTTGGTATTCAGCTACGCTACTGAATTTGATTAAGTCTAGAAGTCTTTTGGTGAAGTTTTTGCTGTTTTCTATGTAGAGTATCATGTCATCTGCAAATAACAATAATTTAACTTCTTCCTTTCCTGCTTTATTCCTTTTATTTCTTGCTTTTGTCTAATTGGCTAATGTTTCCAGAATGATATTAAATAGGAGTGGTGATAATGGGCATTGTGGTCTTGATCCTGATTTTAAAGTGAAAGATTTCAGTTTTTGACTGTTTAATATGAAGTTAGCTTTGGGCTTTGAAAGATGCAAAGGTCAGCCTTGTTATGGTTTATGTGTAGATGTTCCTCAAAGCCTCATGCAGTCATGTGGGCAGACTTCCAGATTCTGTGATTGATTCATGGTCCATTGCAAAGATTAAAGGTGTGAGTGCTATGTCCATGCTAGGGTGGGTGGCCTAAATACAATGTAAGGAACAGAAAGAGTCTTCTCTCCACACTCCTCCTCTTTTGCTCTTGTTGCTTTTACTGTCTTTCACCACCATGAACTCTCTGCCACACCACCCTGTCTTGGAGCCGGCTGATTATGGACTGAAACCTCCACAAACTGTGAGCTAAATAAACCTTTTTCCTTCCTTCATTTTGGGAGCCAGCTATTTTGTCTCAGCAATGAGAGAAAAGTAATCAACATAGAATTGGGTACCAGGTTAATGGGGTCATTGCTGTTACTATACCTGACCATGTGTTTCAAGAGCTTTTGGGAATGGCTTGTGGGAAGAGTTTGGAAAGGTTCTGAGATGTCTCCTGAAAGAGCAGAGCTGGAACACCTTAGGCTGTTCTGTATGGGAGATTCTGGTCAGGGCTCAGAAGACCAGAAGGCTGATAGAAATCCTGCCAGGAAAAACCAGGCTCAGATTTAGCTATTACAAATTATGCTGCTATAAACATTGGTGCACAGATATCACTGTGGCATGATGTTTTCAGTTCTTCTTGGAAAATACCCAGAAAGGGAATAGCTGGGCTAAATGGAACCTCTAATTCTAGTTTTTTGAGGACTCTCCACACTGATTTCCACAGTGGTTGTACCAATCTACACTCCTACCAACAGTGGATAAGTGTTCCTTTTTTCCCACAGCCACATTAGCATTTGTTATTGGTTAATTTCTTGATGCTAGCCATTCTTTCTGCAGTGAGATGATATCTCAGTGTTGTTTTAATTGGCATTTTTCGAATGATGATTGATGTTGAACATGTTGTTGTCATCATTTTGCTTTTGTTGTTGTTGTTTTAATTGTTTGCTTGATTTTTCTGGGTTTTTTTTCTTTAAAATTAGAAAAAAATCAGACTCAGGAGGTCTCTACAGGGAAGAAGGACAGCATTGATTGTTGGAGTTCAGATAGTGTGTATTATGGCTTGGCAGGAAGCTTGTCTGAATTTTGCTTATGTCTAGAGACTTTGCCTATGATTGAGATTAAGAACAGTGGACTAATTAACCTGGAGAAGAAATTTCAAGGCAGTCAAATGTTGCGGTTGTGACATGGCTATTGTTGGGGGCTTTTAGCCAGATTTATGTTGCAAGTCAAGAGCAAAGATCGCAGCAGTATGATTTAAAATGTTGTGTTTGGCAAGAAAGAAAGCTCCAGTAAAGCTGTGGACTGCAAACATAGAGCTGAGGAGATCTCACCTGCTGTGAAGGTGAATACAAAAGATGGCTTGAGGGAATCACAAGAAGTAGCAACTCCACCGTCTGCAACCTCAATACTGCAAAAGTGAAAGATTTTTCTTTGGGGAGAAAGTCGCAGAGAACCAGGTGCCAAAATGACGGCAGCTGCACCAGTTTCCATAATGGTGGAAACACAGAAAATTTGTTCCTCAGAACTGGATTCAGAGTTCCCAGCATTCCAGGTACTCAACCCCTGTAACCAAGAGAGAAGGATGTCTAGCTATTGCTTTAGCTGTCAACAGACCTTGGCATCATCCATGTGGCATAGGTTTTAGTTTTATGCAGAATGCAAGAGTTCTGAGGTTTAAAAGGCTTTCACCTAGATTTCAAAAGAAAGCCTGTGAGACTAGGCAGTGTACCCATGAGAGGGCAACTTTTGAAACTGTAAAGGAGAAGCCAAAGGTGCAGTGGAGACCCCAGAAGTTTGGAAGAGTCAGGAACATGGATCATCTAAGGAAAGCTGCAAGGATTCAGCAGAGCAGGCCTAAAAGAGAAGCCCTGGGAGCTACAACCACTGGAAATGCCATAAAGGCAGAACCATGCAAACTCTTTGGAGCTTACAACTTGCCACAGATTGCTTTGGATGTTTCACATCAAACTGCATCATATAGTATTTGTCCTGCTAGATTTTGGACTTGCTTGGGTTCCAGTCCTTTGTATCCCCCTCCTTGCACCTCTTGGAAGGTAATGTTTATCTTGCTTCATTAAATGTTAGAAGTGTTCAACTTTTCATTTGTACAGGGGCTCATGCTAGGAGTTTGCTTAGATCTCAGTGGAGACTTGGGGCTTGGACTTTTCAGAAAAGCTGAAACTGTTAAGACTTTAGCAACTCTTAGAGACGGACTAAAATGCCTTTTGCATAAAGAGATGTGCATGAGTCTGGGGAGCCAGGGGCAGAGTGTTATGATTTTGTCTAGTGTCTCCTCAAAGCCTCATGCACTCATGGGGCCAGGCTTCTAGATTTTGTGATTGATTCTTGGTGCATTCCTGGGATTATGGGTGTGAGTGCTACACCCACCCCAGATTAGGTGTAACCTACATACAATATAAGGGACGGAAAGAGTCTTTTCACACACTCCTCCATTTTTATTCTTGTTGCTTTGGCTGTTTTCTGCCACCATGAACTATTGCACTCCATCACATGCCACTCTGTCTTGGAGCCAGCCAAGTACAGGCTGAAACCTCCACAAACTGTGAGCTAAACAAATCTTTTCTTTCTTCATTCTGGGTGTCAGGTATTTTGTCTTTGTGATGAGAGAAAAGTAAACAACACAATAACTTTTATCAGATTGTGAAAAAGACCATCTATCCTAATTTTCTGTAGAGTTTTTATCATGAGTGTTGGACTTTGTCAAAAGTTTCTTATGTGTCTACAGAAATTATCATGTGATTTTTTTGTCCTTGGCTCTGTTGATAAGATGTATTACATTTATTGATTCGTGTATGTTGCATCCCTGGGATTAACTCTACTTGCTCATGCTGTACAATCTTCTTGATGATGCACTGCATTCTGTTTGCAATGGGAAAATGTACATTTGAAGTGTAATTCACCTTTATTTAAGACTATATAATAATTTTGACATCATACACCATATATTGATAACAATACCAAAGACTTATTCAAATTGAAAGTTAGGACTTTTCAGTATTGACTCTCTTTCTAGCTTCCAGAGTAATTGCTAATTGTATTTCCAGATTGTCATAATTAAAAATGACCCATCATTTTTTATTCTAAAGGATATAAAAATTGAGGAGATTCCGTGAGAGGAATATTGAGGAAGATGAAGAGTTGCACAAAGTACAAAAGAGAGCATGAGCACAAAGTCACTGGAAGGACCTAATGGGAGGCCAGAGATGAAACAACAAATAAGTGCACTGCATTGTATCAGCACTGGGATAATTCATGATGTGCTACAAAGGGAAGACCACACATATTTGAAAGAGAACCCAGAGACTTCCGCTTCTAGATAAACAGATCAATCTAGTTCCTTTCAACCTGCCTATCAAAAACAACCATACAGTAGTCATGGGTAAAGTATAATAGAATTATAAAAGGGAAAGAAGAACAAAAACAGAATTTTGTAAGGCATCGGGATTTGGAGGCCAAAATCTCACAGAACAGACAAAATCATTTATGTGAACCTAATGTTTTCTTTTGCATTTTCCTTGAGGTTGCTTGCTTATTTTTCATCTGTGTGCATCCAAAGAAGCAAAATGCAAAAAGAAAGTGGCATGTCAGAAATTAAAAGTTAGGCAAACTTTTTATCAGTCTCACAGTCCTGGGAAAGGCTCATTACAATTTCAGTTATCAAGCTGTCAGGACTTGTGGGGCTAAGATCCCAGGAGAAGAAAGAACAATAGATAAGGAAGAAAATAAAGTATTTCCAGCTGCATTTTCACTTAAGATTTGTAATTCTAAAATTTCATAAGTTGAGAAGCTGAGACAATACAGAGAGTAGAAGCTAAAAAGCTAAAATCCTAGACAGAACTTCTGACAGTTTCTCAGTGCTAGGGAGATAAAAACTAAGGTCAGTGTTTCCAGACAGAGAGATTATGATTATGACATCATGCTTTCAACTGAGACTCTAAAAGGAAAATTCTCATCCGTCACTAAAGGAAATATAACATTGTTACTGTCGTTGCTGCAGATTCTCTTCTAAAAATTAACTTGAAGACACAGATATCACTAGTCCCATTATCTTAAAAGTGTGGCTTTCAGATAGAATGTTTTTGTCCTTCCCTTACAGATTGGGTGAAAGAGATAGAAAAAGGAAAACAAAGGCTTTCTCACAAATGAGACCTTTGGAGTGGTCAAAAGGGCTTCCATCCTTGTCTGTTAACAATGAACTTATTGGCCACCATTCACTGCAAGAGGAATTTACTCTAAAGACAAGAGGCAAATAAATGAATTTAGCAAACACTTCATCAGTCTCTATCTTACCCCATTTCCCCCACACACAAGACAGAATTTCTTGAAAATACTAGATATAAAAATGATTATTACTTTCAATTTTATTTTTAAATTTTTGAATTAATTTTATTTTACTATGTGCAAGTAAAATTTGTCTACAAACACCAGCCTTTTAGAGAAAGCAGTTAAATATGTGCTTTAAAACAAATTGTCTAGGGTCAAAATGTTTTCCTCAGCTTTTTGCTGATTTAACAGGAAAATTTAATAGAAACTCCTTTAGTTCTCACTTTATGTACACCAATGATAAATTTGTTACAACAGGAAAGAAATTCTACAAGTTGCGAAACTAATGATATACGAAGCTATTAAAGATTGTAAACTGCTGTGTAGGATAGATATTCACAGCTGGTAATGGAAGTCTTAAAATAGAAGTGCTCGTGTCATTCTGCTTGTTAACCCTTTTTGAAGGCTCAACAAATTGTTTTGTGATTAATATCTAATTTGAATACGCCACAGTAAATTCACCCAAGCATTTACTTTTGAAATTTCCATTATCATTGAATTTTTCATACTGTGCATTAGAAATTAACCCTCCAGTGTTTAAGGATAGATTTAAACCTGAGGAATTCAGTCTAATCACAGTGTCTCCCAATAAGATCTTCCAGAGAGATTAGAATGCACTTTCTGCACAAGCACTAACTTATCATGGTTTATTTTATCAATCAAAGAATTCCAAATAAGTACAAGAAGAGGTCATGATTAAGATGGAAACACATTGATTCCTGTGTCCTCCATTTATCATGGAATTTGCATTATAAATTTCATTCTAATACATAGGAACATTTTTATTGCAATATTTACCTTGCCCTTGGCAGGATTTAAACTAGATTTAAGAATTACCCATCTGCGTTACCCGTCTTTAATTCAGTCCTCAACGTTTTAAAATATCCCACTGTCTGATTTACTCAGTCTGTTCAATTAATGCTGAGAGGCCAGCCAAATAAGCAGATAAAGCACTCCTCTAAGATTTGCTAACTCGGCCCATACCTGATAAGCACTATCTTCTGTTTCTCTATACATAGTATCTTAATTTATGTTGTCAGATTCATCTCATTTCACATTTAATTTAGATATTATAGGAATTGATATTATTCACTACAATTCAAGGATGATTTTCCTTTTGCAAAATCATGTTTCTCAAGTCATTTAAGTATTTGAAGCCTCATTTCCTATGGGATTACTATCCCATTTTATTGAAGGGAAAACTATTAGAAACAGCATTTCTTAGGATTACCATCCCATTTTATTGAAGGAAAAACTAGATTTTAGGGATCAATATTGATAAATACACATTTGGTAAAAGATGGAGTAGAGATACAAATGCATCAAAATTCAAGAAACATAATCTTTGATCTCTGCTATATTGATCATAATTTATTGTTTCAAAATAAATTCCACCTGTATTTATTCAAAGACTTGTGTTTGCATGACCTTAAATTGTAACTTTGGAAAATTTTATGTAACGTATTCTTATGCATTGAAATACATGTTTAATTATCAAGATGTGAAATTGGAAATTATTACATACAAGGAGTACAATATTTCTTCTGTAATAGCTATAGATTCTTTCATTTTTTCTCATTTATCAGCAGATAATCACAATATGAACTCAATCAGATAATAAAGTTCTAGAAATATTAAGATAATAGTTTTTACTTAGGTAGGTGCCTGTATATGTATGTGTGTTCATACTTGGGAATTCAAAACGTTATCAAGGCTCTAAGATAATAAATGGGTTTCTTTTACCATCTTTCTCTCATTTTACTTACATGCACTCATGCATGTGCACACACACACAGGCACACAAAACATTCCTAGCATAAAAGGATGTATTTGTCTCTGCCATACAATTGTGAGGTGATTTTAAATAAAGCAATCATTTGTTTCATTACCCTTGGAATCTGATAACTAGGGAATTTGAATATTTATGATTATAGTAAAATCTTTGGAAATGAACACAACTTATTCATATTTACAAAAATACATGGCATCTGGCTCTATCTGGAGGGAATCTAAATTCTAGTTCTCTCCTAGTTTCCTACATCACATCCATAAATCCCCAAACAGCTAATCATGAAAATATTAATGAAACAAGCACATGCTTTATTTATCAGTCTTGGCTTACCAGCCTGTTGTTATATTGCCAAAGAAATGGAATATTAAAATAAATGATATTTGTTTTTAGCACTGGAAACAAATCAAAAAACCCACAATACTAGTCATATTAGATCCTAGTCAAAATGTCTTTTTATCACCTTAAACGGAGTTGACATTTTTCTATAATTCTACAATAATTTCAGCTAAGTCTGATGGACTGCGAATAATTAAAAATCCTAAATACAAGAAATGTTTTAAGATGATATATACTTGATGTGAAATGGCACAATGCACTAACCCACTGCATGTTTTAATGAATCAAAATTGTCAGATTTAATACATTGAACCATAAATTCTTAATTCGTTAAACTGCACATTTTACATTTATAAAAATCACCAACATAACAGGAAACAGTTTTGCTAAAAACAGAATTTCATTTCTAATCTCTTTATCATTTTTAAATTTTGTTTTTTTCACATGGAGATTTGCTTCGTTGCCCAAACCGGCCTTGAACTCAGTTCCAGCAAGGCTTTTGCCTCAGCTTCGAAAACACCTGGCACTGCAGGTGCACACCCCCATGCCTGGCTAGAGTGTCCTTTTTTCATATCTTGCATCATTTTAAGGTGAAATGTTTGACTAAATAAAAGGAGTCATTGCTTGCTGATAGTAGGATCCTTCATAAAATCATAAAGGAATGAGTGATTATCACTGCACAGCTCCAGAAGGTACATTAACTTTAGATACTTGTGCACTTAATGGACTACACACTAGACACCAGGCCTTGGGCAGAATCATTTCAAGAATCTGCACCATCTCTGATTTCTTGCTTACTACTTTTTTTTAACCTTTACAAAAATCATTCAAGCCCTTTCAAATATTCTTTGGCCTCTTTTATCAGCCAAAGATCTTACCTTTTGTGCAACAATTTTTTTTTAATTGAATTAGTTTTGCACTGACTGCTACTGTAGGGGTCTGTTAGAAACGTGCTTACATTAGTCACTTCAAGCCTCTGGCCCTCCAGAAGCTTGAGCTGTTGAACAAATCTAACCCATCAAACACATATGCTGTTTAGATCTTGCTAACCCATACATGTGGCAACAGTCAAAATGTAAAATAACGTGAATTTAGAATTGTGTTCAAAACAAAGAAAGGCTTGAAACAGGAATGTCAAGTTAAATCTGGAACACATTTACGGTGTCACACAAGTGACCCACAGCAGAGTTACACTCGCATCAAGAATAACCAGTTAATTAACCTTCATATCATTCAAAGTCATTCACTCATCACCGCAAGCCAGCAAAGGCATCACAAGGACAGCATCCTCATTTTTCCAATACAAGGAAACTGCAGCCCTTACGTTTCAAAATTCCTGTCTTTCTATCTCTATTCTAAAACTATGCATTACCAAGAGTGTATAGCGGACTTTCTAATAATGAATTTACTTTACCATTTTTATAAAAATTCTTTACAATGAAGTTATTGCAACATCTATGATCTTATAAACATATTCTGTATTTAACTATCAGAATTTTTGCATTTTGTACACCTTTATAGCTTGAGTTTCTGTGCCTAAATATTATAATCTGAACAACTACTTTTAAGATAACAATATGCAATACATTAACTAGTGTTGATTTCTTATTTTTTTAAATTCTGTATTGTTTTATGCGTTTTTATTTTTGTTTTTAAGATAAAAATAAAAGTTCCTCTTACAATATCTAGTGTACACTGATGATTTAAAAATGTCTGTTGGCTGCTTAAACTTTTCTCCCAACCTGTAAGTTCTGTTACTTCCTGACACCTCTGCTTAGCTCTCTTGCAAGCATTCCAAACTCAGTATTTCAAAAACAAACTCAGCATCTTCACACCCCAGCATAGTGCTCCCTGACTAAGGACTTAATGAGTAGCACAGCCGCTATCCTAGTTACCAAGACTAGAAATCCAAGAGTTCACCTGTACTCTGTTCACTCTGTCATCTTTCACATGTACTTAGCCCAAAACCTGTGAACTCCACCTCCCAAGGAATTCCATTATCTGTTTACTTCTCTCTTCCCGCTCTGAAATCCTCCTGACCTAGTGACTTGGACATTTGGAAGAGCCTTGAAGCTTAGATTTGTTTCCAGTCTTTTTCCATTACAGTCCAACCAATCTGTGAGCCAACCAATCTTACTCAACACAAATCTGACAATGTATGACTTCATTAAAAATTCCTTGATGATTTTTAAAATTCCAATAAGTTAAAGTGCAGAGTTCTTAAATTTCCTACATGATTTTTTTTCTCAAAACATTTCTCCTGGATTCAAATACTGGAATGCTCACTATTCCTTCTCAGACACTACATTAACCTGCCTTCAGTTCCTCCAATAGATTATATCCCCTTACCATCATATCTTTGAGATTTCTACATCTACTGCCTGAAATTACTCCCCACAAGGACAGCACTCACTTACCAGTTCAGCATAACACATTTCAAGAGACTACCTCTGGCTTCTTCAATCCCCTGATTGGATTCCCACAAATTCTTGTATTATCCCTACACTAACAATTTCTCTTATATTTTTCTCTCTTATCTCTTTTATCTGCCTCCTGAATTTTTAACGACATGTGAGTGTGGATATCTCTACCTTGCTCTTTGCTGTAATAACAGTCCCCTCATATGTTGATGATTTTAAAATAGAAATTTTGAAATGTACTTTCCAACTTGACATTCAGTCTTGAAACAGAAAGTATCAGAACCTGAAATTTTTTTAAAGAAAGTAGACTGAAATTTAGAGGAAAGCTACATTTAGTAGCATGGGCTCTGAATGCCCACAAAATTTGTAACTGCTCATTACAGGTCTCTCTCTCTCTCTCTCTCTCTCTCTCTCTCTCTCTCTCTCTCTCTCTCTCTCTTTCTCTCTCTGTCTGTCTGTCTGTCTGTCTCTCTCTCTCTCTGTCTCTCCAATATGGAGATAATACTTACACTTACCTCATAGTTTCATGAAGGTTAAATGACAAGATACTTGTACAGTACTTAAAATAGTGTTTAGAATTTAGAAAACCTGCTACACACCAGATAATAATTATCATTACTAGCATTTTAAGCAAGAAGGTATGGAGGAGCATTGCTTGCTTCAAAGTCTTGCATTGTTGCACTCTAACCATGGTAAACTGAGCCAACCAGCCAAAGCCTCAGATTTCCCTTCACCATAAAACAAGAGGGGCAGAATGAACTTCTTAATAAAAATATATCATTTAGTGTGAATGTTAGGCTGTAATAGACAGTTCAACTGGAGGAGAGAAAAGTTCACACCAATATTGAAATTTTGTTCATTTAAAGCTGTGACATTAATATATTTGACATATAACCTTCAATTTCTCTAACCTCCATTGAAAATTTTTATCACTTTGTGTAATTAAAAATAGATGAACTTGCAACGCACATTAGATATAAATGTCCAAGAGTACCAAGTTTAAGTAATTAAAATTAATAGTAACTTGAATGTAAAATATCTTCCTGTGAACTGGCTCAACTTGAAAAAAAATTTATTTCTTTTTTCTTATGGAGTAAAAGTAAGATACTTAGACTCATTATTTTTAGATATCATTTTATGATTATTGAAGGTTTAAGTGTCTGGTACAATTTTATAGAATCTTTCCTTATGTATATTCTTTTAAAGGAAGGTTGGATTTATAATAACTATAGACTGAAAGCTTGAATTTTTAATTTCTTCCATTATTTTCCCTTCCGTTATGAAATTTTAGTATCTCATTTCTATGGCACCCTCATTCTAGTTTGTAGCATTTAGTGTGATAAGACATGTCATCAGTACACATTTCTCTGACATTTCATCACACTGGCCCGAACCAAGTTTCTAATTAACACAAGCCCAATGGTACCAGTCTTATATTGCCATTGTATTTAAGCCATTTTCTTTTACTCATGATGAATGGGATCATTATTCTAGGCAAGAAATCCTAATATAAATATTTGTTAGCTAAATTCATCACAGTATGTACAAGTGAATACTTTTGAAGTGACTACCATCAATCAAGCTCCCATTCTGTGCTCGAAGTTTCATTGTTCACAGGTTCACGCAAAGGGGAAGGATGGGTTCTAATACCCCCGGGACAGGTCACCAAGGTGCGAGCTGCTTCAGGGCAAAGCTCCAGAGACCCAGCAGACTCATCACTCAAAAATGAGGATCACCCACCCAGCTCTTTCTACGATAGGGACCGCTGAGGGCAGACAATCTTCTTGCTGGGCAATAATTTGCAATCAACAGTCTGCTATTTCTCCAGCCATTTAGCAACTTTGGAAAATCCTCCTTATTTGGGGGAATTTGTACCTTTATTATTAGAACTCTTTCAAGATAAACCCACAAAACTGGATTCCTTCGACTTTGGTGTCAATGAATGAGGTCACTCACGCAGGACCTGGGTGCAGTGCCTCAAGAAGGAGGAGTAGCTGCCTGGTCCACTGGCCTGAGAGCCTCTGGCTCTGTAAGTGGCTGTGGTTGCGGTGCACAGTGCCCGGGAAAGGATTTCAGGAGAAGTGACAGTCATTGTGCTGCCTGACAGCGGGCTGCAGAGTGTAGGACTGGCACTGGTTTAGTCAGCAAAGCCATTCTGTACCATGGTCTTGGGCACTATTCCTGGAAGCTGAGTGATGAACAGGTTCTTCCAGCATCCCTGTGTTGCGAGAGTTACCCTCCTTTTTTTTTAATGCATTTTTTATCTCATTAGTCCCAGTTTCTGTTGTCCATAACAAGAACTCCCATGACTGTTGCAAACAGGATGTCTATTGACAGCTTCAAATCTACCAGGCCTAGCTGGAATTGTATCCAGTGTCAGAGAAAAAAGACACAGCAGTTAAACTGCAAAACTCTTATTTCCAAGTCCAATAACTTCCAGGCATGGTTTTAGCTACCTACCACAGAGTATCTCATTTAATTTTACAACAGCTCCTGAAGGAGAGTACTATCCTCATAGTTCCACTGAGGAATCTGAGAGATTCACTGATTTGTCCAGAATCTTAGTGCTGTTGACTACCTATGCTCTCTGATGGAGGTAGATCTGGGTTTACCAGTATACTTATTTATGGGCCATTACTGCTTACTTCCAGGAAGTTTTAAGTAACAGGTGTCATAAGTCATTGCACCCTGTGTATCAGCCGTTGTTATCCATGTGACCCATTTTTTTCCAGATGGCCATGACGCAGTGTGAGCACCAGCAGACCTCTTTCCCTCTCCTGGCACTTTCACCTCTGGTTTATCTTCAGGCCTAGAATTTTCTGCAGCATAAACCCTGTGTCTGCACCTTAACACATCAAACATTAACTTTCCACCTTGCTCGAATGAATAGGTTTCTTTCCTTAAATGTCATCATAAAGTAAGAGTAATCCCAGGTCTTTTCTTTTTAGTTCCTAGGAGCACTTAGAAAATACAAACATTTTTATCTGAATCCTTCTTCGAAAGAACCATCTTAAGCTAGAAAGCCTGCTGCAGCTGTAAGTTGAAAAAAATTTCAAAAAACATTGCATAAATGGGCCAGAGGATTCCCTGACAAGGACAAGTAGCCATTTGTCAACTCTGAGAACATATAACCCCAAAAGTAACAGTACGCTAACAATTTTTCTTAAATAAAATAGATTTTAAAACTATGTATGGAAATTTTTAAAACTCAGATTGTCTACAGACTATCACTAGCTCCAGGAAAATTTCTCCAAATGAACCCAAAAACCCTGTTTTTGAAGAAAAAGTCTATGGTTATCTTCAAAAGGGATTACTGAACAAGGCACTGAAAAAATAAATAAATGAAACAAGTAGAGGCAAAAGGTGCTGTGTGTGTGAAGAGTATCTAATAAAAGGCATATGCAACCAATAGCTGTTTCTAAAGAGAATCTTTCTTGCAGGTCTCTTAGCTGAAATCATTACCATCACAGACAGGGTTCCTGTCAGGATATCATGGGACTATGTCTCCAAAGAAACCAAACACACATCCAATCAGAAAGTTTTTCTTTGGTACCAAATCTCTCTTATTTGAGACTTAAATGTTTTCCCAGTATAAGAAAATGTATTTAAGTAAATGATGAAAAATATATATGTAATTTAATGATTCTTTTTTGTTCCCAATTAAATCCTATTCTCCATTACTCTCCTCTTACAGAAAAACCCTGTTAGAAGTTTCCTGCCTTGTTCCACTTTCTCGGAAAACTTCCAGTATATTAACATTATGGATTTAAAATTAAATATCACCTTTGAAATTTCCATTTCTTTGAACTTGAAGATTTAAAAGTACATGTTTCCTTCCAAAACAATTGTTGTGTCTAAGAAGTTAGGATATTTCATGTGTCCTTTATGCCATTAAGTAACTCTATGACATTCTTTATTTAAAACCTGAATGCCAAGCATGGTGGTGCATGCTTGTAGTTCTGGCACTCAAGAGGCTGAGGCAGGAGGATCACCATGAGTTTAAGGCCAGTCTGAGCTGCATAGTGACTTCAAGGCCAGTCTAACATAGTAAGACCTTGTCTCAAAAAAGCAAAACAAGACTTTCATGTCTATATATCCATTATTAAACTGCACTTCTGAATATTTTATATTTTTCTTTTTCCCCCTCTTCCCCTCCTGTTGTTCTCTCTCCTTTTCACCCACCTCTCTCTCCCCTGTCCCCACCTCTGGTTATCTGCAGATGGTGAGGTGTTAGCTATTACTCTTATTCAGTGATGAATCACCTAGGTGAAATCTTGCATGATTTCTAATAGCTTTTTCATTGATTTATTATCTGCTTTTTCCAGCAAATAATTATCTTTAAAGAAATATTACTTACTACTACTTCTTAAATACTCATAATTTATTATATTGTTTAATTTTGTAGACTCATTCTTTGAGAACAATGCTACTTTAATACTGCAGATATCAAATGGACTTACCCTTTTTTCTGACAATCTTCTTTTTTCACTTAATTTTCATCTCTGTTCATAGGACATCAGAGACTGTCAATTTACAATTTTCGCACCACACTCCCCTTTCGTTTCCTTCCTTTTTTTCTTCTTGATGACTTTTCATAAGGCTGAATTGGATGGTTACAGTTTTTACCTTAGTGAGAGCTTCTACATTACATGAGAGTGTTTGGTACCATTGTCCACCAACTTAAATGCTAAGTTTTTCCCCATTATCTTTGTTGTTTTCTATCTAAATTGATAAATTTCTGAGATATGGCAAGATGTAGGTCTGTTCTTGCTATCAACTCTAACCTCCAAAGGAGTAGAGACTTTCGCTGCATTTGTTCATTGCTGTGTTCCCAGTAACAAGAAAAGTGCCTTGATTATCTTCGTGAACTGGTTCTCCCATTTAACACAACATGGTTCTGCTGTACCTGCATTCAGTTTGGATTCAAACAACTGACCTAGCGTGATCTTTCATTTTCCAGCTAATAAAAGGAGAACAAAAGTGAGCCTGCTCCCTCCTGTGACTGTGTAAAGGAACAGTCTCTGAATATACATATGCAAAAGCTTTGCATACCCTAAAGTTTCATAGCACAATTCTGTTATTCCTGAAGTTTTTGGGTATCTGAATTCACCCTGACTTCCCTTTGTCAGCTGTTTTTCTCCACCAATATCATCATACGTATTCATCTGCTGAAATAGTATTTCTAGAAACGAATGTTGCTGCATTAAAGAGGAAAAATGGGATTTTCATTTGCCAATAAATATATGTCTTTTAGGATACTTATTTTTACTCATCAAAACCTACCACTCCTTTCACTGTCATGCCGAGGGCTGTCTTCAAGGATAGGCCCCTAAGGTTTTATACAGTATTGATCTCAGTTAATCCAAGCTTTGAAAATATGCAATTTAGGAAAATGGTATTCAAATTTGAACTGAGTAATATTTTATTAATATGTAAGAAATGCATTTCTTTCTCATTCAATTTCTAATTAAATGGAGCTTCACATTTGAATAAGGATAAACCTTATGTTTGGTTCTTGCTGCTTAAGTTTCTGCAAAAATAATCCCTGTACCAGGTTTCCAGAGATACAAGTCTGTACCTGATATTATTCTTTCACTTAATTATGTCAAGGAAAGACAAGATGATACCATTTACTCATCTCAATATTGTAATTTTAATTTTAGTATTCAAAGATGATTCCTTTATATTGTAAAAGGGAAAATAAGAACTAAATTGGAATCATTCTCATCCTTTTTCACTTCCAATATGAAAAATGTCCTTGAAATGATACATGTTCTAAAAACAAATGAATTTTTGACAGCAGAAAGAAATTTAGATAATAATCTGTGGCTCTGTAGGGTTGAATTCTTTTCCACCTCCCATATATTAAAGACCCTAACCTCAGTATCTCAGAATGTGACTACATTGTGAAACAATGTCTGTAAGGACATAACTACGTTGATTTAAAATCTTTAGGGTGGAGCCTAATCCTTGAGTGATGACCTAGTTAATAATAATAATAATAAGAGAATTGGACCAAGACACAAGGAGAAAATGATGAAGACATGGGGAGAAGATAGGCCTCTGAAAACCAAGGAAAGAGGCCTCAGGATGAAATCAATCCTGATAAGCTTTTAGTCTTAGATTTCTAGCCTGAACAACCATAAGAAAATAAATTTCAATTTTTTAAGCCACCCAGTATGTGGTATTCTGTTATGGAGCTCTAGAAAGCTCCAAGATAATATATGAGTTGTAGAGAGATAAACTCTTATCCCTAATAAAAAGAAGTCTGCCTTTGCTATAATATAAGCTAATGACAAAACTTTTTTTCATGTGTTTCATACTCTTCATAGACTATTTACAAATAAATGCATTTTATTCAATAGCATTATCTTAAAGAATTAAATTTCCTTTTACTTATACAATTCAGCTGTTTGTTCATACAGATACACGACTTAATAGGCTAGTAAAAGGGCATAAAGTATACTATACACCTTTCTTACCATTGATTCCCATTTTCATAACTCAAAGCTCATAATTTCTCTTTTTTAAATGCTGCAACATAGAATGTGATATAAAAACTGATAAACAACCAGGCAGCCCATCATCATGAAAAAGTAATATAGTCGGAATCCCTTAGCATCACACCATAATAGATCCTCTCCAGATCTCATTCACAAAACAGGAGCTGCCCACACCCTAGCTGCTATGAATAGTACCTGCTAGCAGCGTTCAGGTGTCTCTTATGGTGAGCTGCTGATCTAAGTGGGATGGATCTACCTGACTAAGGTGTGATACTTCAAAAGAAATGGGGACAGCCTGGAGCCAACGACTGATGGAGGTAGAGTATCTCAAGGTGGAACCAGCTATGTGGCATAAATCCCATTCCAGATCCCCTATGGGAACAATCTGAAGCTTACCTTCAGAAAGACTAATTCCATGCTCAGCTTGTCTCCCTGTCTGTCTCTCTCCATACAATATTCTTTCTGAGGCAACACCCTCAGTGTCTCACTTATGCAAGAATTCAGATTCTGCTATGCTCAGGCTTTGCTCACAAGAGTGAGAATTGACTTCAGGTAGTTGGTTCCACATGTGGTCAGAGGAAGCAGAGTCCATTGATAGGACACTGGGGTTCCATCATCCATCACTTTATACCATGAAAACCCACTGATTGTGGTAGGTAGAAAATGAATGGTCCCTAGTATTCCATGGCATTGAAATTTGATGGTGCTTCCTTCACATTTTCTATTCCTTTCAGTGGGTGATCTGTGGCAATACATAAGTAGAAGATGTACTAGTTGGCACAATGACATAAGGAAAGTAGTAACTAACTGCTGTGGAATTCCAGAGAATCTTGTTGCATTAAGAGAGAAAAGTAGAGGCTCAGATTCCACAACCATTTTCGAGAAAAGTATGGGTCAAGGAGACTTCTTGATGCATTTAAAAAGACAACCATTCAAATGACTCTGACTCATACTTTGCTATAGAAAAAAATCTGGGCACAGGTCTTAATTGTATGAGAGGCAGTAGTTCAAAGAAGTCTATTCAAATTGGCCTGTTCAAATAATCTATGCTAAAGCCACAGCTCCAACAGACAAGATATAAGACCCTATGACTTTGGATGAGTATACCTACCTGACCTTTAAGGAAAAGTGGCCCTCTGTCTCCAAACCAAAAGAAAATGAACTTACTTTTATGAGCACTTTGCATTGTGGGGAATCTAAGAGTTTCCCTTTCGAGTCAACAGTTAGGAGCTTGAAAGCCAGGTAGATTGCAAAAGAAACTAGAATGCTGCAAACCTAACCAAGATTAACTTCAACTATCATTGCTGTTTCAGGTGTGTGATTTTGTACAAAATGTACATCTATTTGATAAGAGAACCAGGGGCTGTTGGTTAGCATTTGTTCTCAATGCTTGGACATTAGGTGTATGGACGAAACAGTCATGTTACAGAGGTGAAGACTAGGTATGGACTCAACATCTGGTCTGGATACAGTCACTGACAAATATTAAAACATCTAATAGAAACAGATGCTAAACAACAATGGAGAACAATCCTTTGAGGAGTTTGGCTGTCACTTAACAACAACATGACAATATTGGACCCCTTCCACATTGGACATGGAAGTATTTCATTTGACTAGAAGTGGCAAACACAATGTATATGAGTTTTTGTTTCCTACTAATAAAGTCTCAGGCAGCATCACCATCAGTGAATGCAGCCATCTCCCCCAGAATCATGGAACACATTAAGCCCATGAATCAAGGTACCACTGTAATGAGACTCCATATAACATAGATTCGGACCAATGGACACACTTCACAGCGAAGAAGGTTCGTCAGTGGGTGCTTTCCAAGAGTTTCATGCTTTCACCCACACACTGAACCGTCCAGATGTGGACAGCTTGAAAGAGTTCAGTCTGCTGAGAGTGCAGCTCTGGTGCTAACTTGGAGAAGACAGCCTAGGAGAATGGGAGCGCTCCTCCAGGATAAATTTTACAACTCAGTTCAGAAGATGCTACATAATTTTACGTTATCAATAGGTAGATATCAGAGCAAAAAATGTTTGAAGAAACAGAAGGTAAATTGTGGTTACTCTCAATATTAATACTTCTCGTGACCAATTGGGAAATATGTGCTTGTCTTCTCTGCATCTTTATCATATGCCTTTCTCGAGGCACTGAGTTCTAGAGAACATACTTCTGCATTATGAGTTCTACTAAAGTTAAATTTAAATTGTTGTTTGGTGATGTTGAGCTTCTTGTACCAGCAGACCTGCAGGCACTAAAAGCAATTAACATGAAGACTGGGTCAACTGATCCTGATCTCATGATGCTGTAAGACTGCTGCCACAGAGTACATAAATACTTCCTGGCACTTAGTTGGTCTACTTGGGTATGATAGTTCTTAGTAAATAAATATGAATAGCATCCATAGACTGATAGAGGCTTCATAACTAACCAGAGTCACCCCATAGAACAAGACATTCAGGTAAGGAGAAACACTACCCAAAAAGGGGAATATAGAATGGGTGAAGGGAGAGAGCAAATATGAGTAATCAGTTCATTCCTCAGGAATAATTGTAGCAACTAGAGTTGTAATTCATTCATTCCATGAATCCTTCTCTTGTATGTATTCCCTGGAAATTATAACCAACAAGATTCCTAAATAACCTTGGCCTCAATGCAATGAGCCAGATGAGAGAAGAGAGAGGACATGAATGGTACAAGTAGAAAACTATAGCTGATATTCTTACTGCCCTTTTCAGATTCCCTTGGCCAGAACAATTTATTAATTAGCTAGTATATTGCTGACAGCTGACCCATTCTCTGGAGAACTGTCCACATCAACAGTCAGGAAGTCACCCCATCACCACCACCAGCAATTCATGGCCAGTGCTTGACGAATATGGCAATATGAGGCCTAGAAGGGCACCAAATTGGTAAAGTCCTGTGATGTCCAATTTGTGCTCCTGTAAGACCAGAACAAATCTAGACTCCAGCAGAGACCACCCAGCTGCTCCAGATTCTTCCCTGAAACATTCCTGCCCTACACTTCTCTCCTGCTCCCCTCATCTTTCTTCTTCTGAGAACATTTTCCTTAGTCACTTTCACAAAAATCATCTTGGCTGCTACTTCTGGAAAATCCAGCCTAAGATAACCTCCTTGACCTTCTTACTTGCTTGCATCTCCCAAGGGTAAATACTCTTAGAAATACTTTGTTTATATGCTTATGCATTTTACTACATATTCATGTACATATTATTAATACACAACGTTGTTTGAATATTTATGACATTTAGATAAGTTGTATTATCCTATTGGGTCTTTCTGTAACTTGCATTTTCACTCTCAAAGTCGCTGAGATTTATACGTATTACCCCAACTTAATTATTTCGCTGTTCTCTGTCACTGCATTTATTAATTTGATTTTCTTCCAGTTTTTTTTTTCAGTACCAGAAAAATACAGGTACTGTGAACATTCTTGAACATGAGAACATTTATCTAAATCTGACACTTTCCAGAAGAGAAACTACTAAGTAAAAATGTATAAACCTCTTCAACCTACGCTAAAGTTGTGCGGGGAGTGGTCGAAGTAATCTATACTACCACAAAAAAGTTAATGTGTTCCTGGTACTCCACATTATCATCAACACTAGTATTGTCTAATATTTAATGCTTTTGCAGTGATTCTGTGGTGTAGTGATATCATCGTGAACTTGATATTCAATGGAACTTGATATCTATTTCAAGTTCCATTTTTCCAATTCCTAGGGAGCTAGAGAATATTTTAATCATTTCATTTAGGGCATTCCCTTCAATAAATACCTGTACACAAATGCTGACAGTGTAGCTCAGTGGTGGGGAACATGTGTAGCATTGCATGAGGTTTGAGCCAGAGCCTTATTACCACTATGTATATATGTAAAATTGTCTTTTTCTTATTGTTTTGTATGAAATATTTGTAAATGCTGAATACTAGTGTTTTTGAGTAGTTTCTTCTGGTTCATAATTTGTATTTTCATTTTGTATAGATATCTATGGATATATAAAATTTTTTAATTTTGGTTTAATAGGACTTACTGATCTAGTTTTAAAATGTTTGTTTTAAATATAATTAATAAAATTTTCCAAAATCCCTTATAAGGATATTTTCCTAAATTTGTTTCCAAATTTTAGAAATTCTTAGATTACCAGATATAGGCATATAAAATTGATCTAATCATATAAGTATTAACTGTTCTTTTCCAAGAACTAATACAATTACTAGTATAGTCATTTTAGCTATTTTATGTATATATATGCAAATTTATGTCTTTTTCTTTTTCCCTTTCTTCTTTCCTCCTTTCCCTTATCCTTGTTACTTTTCCTCTTTGAGCAGTTTCTTACCCTTACACAATATTTATTATAGATTTTGGTTTGAATTTGCTCTTTCAGTTTCTTACACTAGGGAGACAAATTTAACCAACCCTTTTGAAGGTAACAATATGCAATATTACAACGATTGTTAAATTCCTGTCACCTTGTTTTGAAAACCCATATTTTTATTGTTTTGGGTTTGCTGTTGTTATTGTTGTTTGTTTGTTTTTCTTTTCTGTGTCTTTTTTTCTCTTGTATAAATAAACAAATTTTGGAGTTCTGCTTTCCAAAGTTATATCTTTCGAATAAGTCTTTGTCATATCACCAATCATTGTAACACCACTGACTGAATGGTATATCCTTTCATCCTGAGAGGAAACACCAGCCCTGTAATTGCAAAGAGCCCATGGTGTCCTTTCATTTCTGTGAATCTATCATACTGTTTGTCAGACCTTTAAATTTTCTTGATACTTGGTAAGATAATTTTCACTCTTTACTCTTTTTTGAACAAATTTTTCTGGCTATGTCATGCCTTTCCATGACACCTAAAAATAAGAGTTACTGTGTTCCACTGAAATCTCTGTTGTATTTTAATTGAACACATAGAATATTTAGTGAACTGATATCTTAAAAATACTGATTTTTGTGTTCTTCCCATAAACTACATACAAGCATACATTCACATGTGTATTTCTTCTAAATTATTTTGTTCTTATGTTACATCTTGACATTGTTCTGTATTTTTCTGTTTCATGCTTTGTAAGTCTACATTTGACATTAATTGCCAACCCAATATTTATTTTAAATTAATTTTATTAACTTATTAAGATACAACATAATTTAAAGTTTCAAATTTCAAGTGGCTTTCTTACCCTATTTTCCCAAACATTCTTCCTTTCACTTGAATTATCTACTGTTATGAAATTTTTAATGTACTTTCAGAAATGCTTTATGCTTACATATAAAAACACAGATATGTACTTCTATTTTTTTATACAAATGAGAGCATATTTTCTTGAAAGAGAATATAACAAACAACCGTGCCTTCACCATATAGCTTTAAAAATTGCCTGGTTAGCCCTTCACATCCTACTTGCAGCCCCCAGTAACACAGTCCATTCCTCTACTTTACAAAACCTTGGGGACCTGCTCTTCAGTAGGAGTCCACATACAAAAACCCTCATGATGTTTTTTCTTTCACCAAAGCCTAAAATAATAACATT
>RJWM01001706.1:0-147178 GCA_004363535.1 Dasyprocta punctata | reverse complement strand
GGCTCCACCCCTGGGCAGGTGCAGCACTCACAACACCAATCCCAGCACTAGACCACAAACCAATCACGAATGCCAGACTCAGCCGCGTCCCTGCCATGATTACATGAGTCTTGGCGTGGCCACAGGACCATAAACCATAACAGCCTTGAACTCACTATACAGTGCATATATTTTTACAGTACAATTCCATAATTTATTCCGCAGCATTACTCTTTTATAACAATAGAAATGTATTGCTTATTACAAGGTATTTAAAATCTTTCTTACTCTGTACTGATCAAAATAGAGCATATTATGCCAGCAAATCTGCCTTTTGAAAGCAATCAAAATATCATTCATTGGTGTGAAGCATTGTAAAGATTTCTCCTAAGTCTACATTGGTTCACAAATCCGTTACATTGTCCCTGTTACTTTCCTCAAAAGAAAACATTTGGAAGGGTTCTCACTGCTTTTTACAAAGCTGATTTAAAGACTCTGATATTACATTCTAAAAGAGAAAATGTATACAATGAATAATTCAGATTATTTTCAACTATTAATATTAATGTAAAATCTTTAATAAATCAGTATATTTACTCAAGTACTATTTGAATAGCATGATAGATTAGGAAGGCGTGTCATTTATTTTGTGTATGCAAATATGATTCAAAATTAGGAGATTTGTTAATCTAATTTGTAACATTTATAATATCTAGATAGATAAAAATATCTGATCATCTGGGTACATTTTAAATTGGTTCTAATTATAATTAATATAAAAAACAAATTGAAACATAAATAAATGTTTAATAATAAGAAAACATATTATATCAGCTCTGTAGTTAATACATCTGAAAATCTGTTGTAGTCATAAAATAGAAGGAATGTACATATGACAAGGAGATGTTATAAAATATTTCATTGTTTTTAAAATGCAATCATTTACCTCTTCTGATGGAATTATCAAATCGATTTGAAAGAGTAAGCCTAATCAATTGCATGTAAATTTTCAGAAGTGTAATTCAAATTATAATTATTTTTCATTAAGGGTTGATGGGAAGTTGAAGTGAACTAAGATAAAATTCAACAAGAAGATTCAGAAAGCTCACCGACTTTGTTAGATCTGTATTCTCATTATTATACCAGTCACAAAACATCTTTAATACCTATTTCAAAATACTTTCCAAAAGAAAATCTATAGAGTTATTGGATATTGCCTATGTATTGAATTCTTTAAAATTTATTGCATAATATACAGGATCTAGGACTAGGCTGAGACACATAATATATTTTATCCTAAAGAATGTGAAAATAAAATTTAAGGTTCATCCTTAGTAGTTTACAGTTTACAAATAAAATACATAGATCATATAACCAGTTTATTTTTGAGAATATTTAAATTGTCATCAAAATAAAAAAATTACCTGAAAATAAAGTAATATAAATTTTGGTACAATAAATAGAGAAAGCATAGAAAAGGTTTACAATTAATGTGGTGTGGCCTCACTGAGAAATTTGAAGAGATAAATAGCTATTATTTAAAGATGAGTATACATGCATGTATAAACATATGCCTATAGAGTTAATCCATTAGGAATACTGTATTTTCATACATGTGTTTAATTCAGACACAGGCTTTGACCAGCTCATTTCTACATAATTGATCACGTTCCCATCAAGTGCTGATAAGTAACCATATTCTGAACCACCTGACTCTTCCTCCCCACATGCACGTGCTATCTTTGGACCAAAAATATGAAAAAAATCACTGAGTGATGAAGAAATATTCATTTTTCAGATAAATGGTAACTGATTAACCATCTCCATTTGAATTCCAGATAGTTACAAAGCTTATGTGACACATTCTTGGGTCCACACTTCATAAGCAAGTAGTTCCTAGAATAATTTACTATATAAAGCCATGCTCTATGGACATCCAGGTAGAAATATCCTGCAGGTGAGGAAATTCTTCCTAGAGAAGACTATTCATTTATTTACCAGGAAGTCTGTTTTGATTACCAGGATCTCAGATTGGTGAACTATTTCTTTTCTTCCTTAGAAGAATTCACCTACTCACACCCTTTCTCCACTTCCATTAAGTAATGAAAGCTAAGGGTTTTGGGGCAGCTGATCAAGTACCCCTCTTTCCTTCAAAACTTAAACTTTAGATGTTTCTATTCAGAGTTGGACACTCATCATTTTTCACAGTGCTTTCTATGAAGTAATTGGCATACAAACACTGTGAAAACCATTGGGATTTGAACATTTCAGTTGACAGTGGCACTTTCCTCTGCAATGTTCATTCATCAGTAATACATGTTATACACTATTTAACATGGTTACAATAGCCTTCTCCATTGATCCATAATAGAAATGGCCTTTTTTGCCCATTTAGCAAAATTTTCAGTCACTAGAAAATACTAAAGTTGATTCTTCAGTAAATTCTAGACCCTGTTTGAGCTGAGACAAGCTAGGATATCCCACAGATTATGTTAGGAGTTTCCATAGACACAATTTCCAGGTGTACTGCATAATACCACTCACTTATCCCTTCCACCACAAGAAAGAAACAGTAGTCTTCTATTTATTCACTTGAAGATAAACTTACAATTTTAATTCTTTTTCTGTTAGTATAAAGAATACCTCAGATTAGGTACTATCCAAAGAAAAGAATTTTATTTCGACTCTCATTTGTGGAGGTGTGGATGTCCAAGAATACTGTGAAGGTCTCCCGCTGCTTCTACTTAAGACCAAAAAGGAGTGAGCAGTGATGTGTGAGAGACGCTAACTCAAGGGGTAATCTCACTTGTTTCAGTCACTGTTCACATAGCTAATCTGTCCCACTCACAGTGAAATTCATTCCCCCAGCAACTAAACCCATCCTGTGAAAAAAGCAACAATCCTCCCTAGTGATTCCATCACTCAATGTTTTTGGACTGAGAGCCAAGTTTTCCCATGAGTTTTAGTGAAGGCAACCATATTGCAAACCTAGCAGTATTATCCAACTCGGAAGGAAAGATTTCCTGTTATTCATGATATCTAGAGAAAAAGGCTAGAGACCATGATGCTGAGTAACATCATTTCACGACTTAGCTTTAATATTTTTCCATGGTTTTATTACTTTATTTTCCATTCTTTCCTTCCACTAGCCACTAGATACATATGTTACATTCTATTTAGAAGAGATAATGAAAATGCCTAAGTGAAGAAATAATCTGGCACTAAGAGTTTAATGAGAACAATGTTAAATTTCTGCCATTATTGGATTACGTTACTCAATTATAGCTTTACTATTTCCTGAGGCATTTTCAAAATAAAGACATGATTCTGAATTAGAACTTGCTCTAGCATCTGCATTGACTGAGGATGACTTCTTCACCATGCTGATGGTCTTCAAGGGCATTATTTCATGCATATGCAGTAGCTCCAGCAGAGCCTATGGCTCCCATTGGAGAATTTGTTGCAGCAGGAGCAATGGTAATGTAGCCTCTTTGTATGTAATTGCCGCTGTACATTTTTGAAATTTGTGCAGTTAAATCCTCTGTAGCTCAACTTGGTGTGTGCCATACAATGCCCTGAACTAGGTACACTTTTCTCGAAAGTAGTCATCTCCTGAACTTGATCTGTGTTTCACTATGACCAGCCGTCTGGGTCAGACATCCACCATCTTCATTGATGACCACATTGAGTACAGAAGCTCGGGGCTGCTGCATGCTCATCCTGAAGCAATCTATCAATAGACTTCTCCCACGTGATCCAAAAATCTATCAGAATGGCAGAATAGCCTAGAAAGTGTGACTTGAATTGTATCTGTAGTCCACTATTTAAAATGCTGTGATTCGGGACACTCTTATCTCTATTTTCCTGATAGTGTCTGGATAGAGAATTAAGATTGAGCTTGTAAACCAGATATCCAATTTTATCTTGCCACAGAAAAACAAGTTTGGATTTTCTTTAATCTTCAGGTAGTCTTCATGGCCAGATATGAGAAGGAAATTTTAAAACGTTTAAAATCTTATCACAAAGTGTTTGTTCAAAACATTGGTGACTGCATTACTCGCTGGATAAAAGTTTGCCACTTGTATGTTCTCCTTGTGTATCTGTATTATCTGTCTTTATCCAAATTCTTCCCATTATCTGAGAACTTGAACAAGTTAATTGCCCAGAAGGTATACTCTTATACACAAAACAAGTAAAATCCTCAGTCTCACTGAGGCTTCTACAATGAAAAACTACATGGGATAAACACTTTCTCCAAAGTAAATTATGAACAAGTATTATTAATTTCAGTTCTATTGTTGTGCATGTTCATTAATGGGATCCTTTTGTACATGCACTTTAATGGTTTTTAAAGTATAATTTTTGCATCAGATACTCAATGTATCTAAGTGTTCTATTTGATGATTTGACAAATGTATACATGGGCACCCAGATTTAGTGTTTGTTTTGATTTCAATGTACAGGGTATAACAGTTTTGCACAATTTCAGGATGAGAGATTGTTAAAACTGAACTGGTCTCTGAAATTGTCCAATATTTATCCAACTCTAAATGTGTAGACAAACTGTTCCAAGATCAGCCCAGTCTGCCATGGGAACCAAGTTACAACTATGAAATCCATAGGTGTGCAGACAAAAACACTACTCTGGTTGTATATCATTAGTATTTTGCTACATATGAAAGCCAAATGTTTTTAGCATGTTTTAAATTCTGTGCATTGATCAATCACCTGTACGTGCATATCCCTCCTCCTGCCTTTCACGTGTCTATGGATCCATGCACACCTCACTTTAGGATGAAGAGTAACTCTTACCACTGGCTCAGAAATGTAAGTCATTTTATAATTAATTTTATTAAATAGTTTTCTTTGTGGAAATTTTGGTCACATATTTCTGTCCAAATTTGTGATGTGAGGTCATTCATCATTCATGCTTTTACTTAGGTGTCTTCTTACTTTTCAGTATCAGGGCAGATCAAAACAATTTTATACTTGCTTGTTTAAGGTAGAGTACTCATTCTTCGCTCTTACTATAATTAAGCTATCTGAATCTTCCCTCTAACTCGGTTTCAAATGCATGAAAGACTTATCATGCTCATAAACATTCAGAAAACTACTATTTCATTTTTCTTCATGCTTTTTATTTTTATTAACATATTTTTACAGCACATAACGATTTTATTTATCATGGGAATTTGGTGCATGTAGATAACATTTCTCAATTTTTTCTTAGTCCCCTAACCCTCCCAACTCTTGGTTCCCTTCCCACAGACAAAAGCTCTATTTCCATTCTTCTCCTGAATTCTTTTTTTTTTTCCATTTTCACTTTCCTCCCTTCAAACCCCTCCTTCTATCTTTTGTTCTCTTCCTCCTTGAAAAGATCTCTCTTTTTCCTGTCACCTAACTTATTTTGCTCTCTGTTTGTAACTTGAATTCGTCTTATAAAAGAAACTATGAAATGTGTCTGATGCATTTCATTTTACATTATGGTGTCAAGGTGCATTCATTTCCCCATGAATGCATCAAGTCTATCCTCCTTTATGGCAGACTAGTACTCCATTGTGTATAAATGTATTTTCTTTTTCTATTCATCTGTTAATAGACATATATGTTGTGTATCTGTATGGTGGTCTATTTTCCTGCTATTTCACAATAACTTTCAATATATCTTGTTCTGGGGAAGTGACTATATAGCATTTTGCTATAGTCTATCACTATTATAGTCATTGAATCAATTGTATGGGTCTCTCTTCTTTAAATATAAAAAGATATAAGTTTCCCCTCCCTTCCTTATCTTGATGTACTTCCCATTTGAGGAAGATCTATCTCCCTGACTCCTATTGTTACAGGCAACTGAGTTAGTCAGAAATATTATAGGCAGTCAGACAGGACTAGGCCCTCAAAGGAGCCAGCACAGAGAACAAGATGTCTTGTGACCTTGGAAGAGATACACACTTCTTGCTGTGGGCCAGATCTCAAGACAGAAGGCAAGACAAATGCAACCACACCCTAAGTATGAGCATTAGGGATTAGGTATGGATTACCTTGAGAAGCCAGGAATTACCATCCCAGTCCCCTACAGAAAGCCACTGATCCATAAGAAGCTCGCTTACTATGTGACTCACTTCCCCATTTGTCCATGATTTGGTCATTTTTACCTAAACAATTAATCTTATTGATTGACCACAGTTCTGGCCCACCTCAAACCCATCTGCCTTGTGAGTTCCCAGTTTTCCCCATCATGGTTTTACTCTATAAGTCACTAGAAAAGACAGAGTCTTTGGCAACCCACTTGGGACCCCTTCTGTCTCTCTGTCTCAGACAGAAGCTTTCTTTCTCTCAATAAATATTTCTGTTCTTAACCTCCGTTGTTCCTAAAATTCATTCTTCGATTTTAGAGAACACGAACTCATGCTGGACATACAGTAGGTTGGAAGTTTCATTCCGTTATATCATCTGGAGGTTCCACTGAGATCGTTCCCCTATATCACTATTATTCACCTTTTATTTTGATCTTTACTTATAAGTTGCTTTCTGATAAGAGAAACCATGGAATATTCAAGCTTCTGTGTCTGACTAATTTCACTGTTTTTCACTTATTGTCACAAAGTGCTTCCATTTTTCCTACAAATGATTCAAGTTTATCTTTCTTTAGGAGACAATAGTACCCCACTGTGCATAAACACCAGATTTTCTTCATCCATTTATCTGTTGATGGACGTGTAGGATGCTGCCAAGTTTTAGCTATTATGAGTTGTGCTTCTACAAGTATGAGTATGCTTGGGGCACTGTAATATGATGTCTTTAACACTTTCAGGAAGATTCCTAGACGAAGAATATCTGGGTCAAATGGAAGCTCTAGCTTTAGCTTTTTAAGGAATCTTTATACTGATTTCCATGAGAGTTGTACTAGTTTACATTCCAACTAACAATGTACGAGTGTTTTGATTTCCTTGCAGCCTTATGAGCATTTGTTATTGGTTGATTTTTCATGATGGCCATTTTTTTCTGGTGTAAGATGCAGTCTTAGTGTTATTTTAATTTTCATTTCTTGAATGGCCAATAATGCTGACTACTTCTTCATGTATTTATTGATTTTTTGCATAAGTATCTATTCATTTCTATTGCTCATTTTTTGATTGGGTCTTACATTTCTGGAGGGTCTAATTTTTTGAGTCCTTTGTATATTCAAATACTACTCTTGTCTGAAGAATAGTCAGCAAATATTTTTTCTGTCCTATAGGTTGTCTGTTCATTCTGTCAATTATATCATGTGCTGTGCAGAAGTTCTTTAATTAAATATATGATCTAACTTACCAATTTATGAAACAAATTCCTGTGCAACCAGGTTTTTGTTCAGAAAGTCCTTTCCCACACTTGTGACTTCAAGAGTTTTAACTACTTTTTCTTTCAGCAAGTTGTTTCTGTTTTAGCATTTAATTCTTTGATCCATTTTGGCTTTAATTTAGTGCATGATGAGAGATATGGGTATAGATTCAGTCTTCTGCAAGTGAATACCAATTGTCTTAACCTAACGTGTGTTTTTTATTATTTCTCATTTAAGATTAGTTTTGTAACTAATCAAAGGTTTTTTTTTTTAAAAAAATGCAAGCAAAATAAGAATTATTTCAAAAAGCATCCATGAGGAATAGGAAGACTGCCTTACATTGATTGTACATCATTGAATGCTTTTAGTATTATATATTGGATAGTCTATTATACATGTATTTATAGGTTTGTATGACCTGAGAGAATTCACTACATAGAACCCTATGCCATTAACATTCCTCAATAATTCAAATACTCAAGCATGATTGATGTGTTAGTAGCCACCTCAGCACTGATATTATTTGTGTGTGTGTGTCATAATTTCTGTGTTGTATATTTTGAAATAAATATTGAACTTGAGTGATAAGCAAGACTTACACTTGGACATGATGGTCCATACATGTAACCCCAGCACACAAGAGGCTGAGACAGGAGAGTTGCTATGAGTTTATGGCCAACCTGGGCTACCTAGAAATTTTAAGGGCCAGTCTGGATTATACAACAAGACACTATCTGAAAATACCCCTCCCCCTGAAATAAACAAACAAAAAGTACTAAGCAATATTAATTACTTATGAATATAATCGATTGTTGCTTCTTAACATTCTAAGGACAAAACAAAATGTAAAAATTTAATGTGCTACAAAATCTATTGTAATTGAATGTTACCTGAAACCAACCAAGAATGTATTGAGAAGGAAAATACATTGCCAAAATAAGAACATATTTGGCCAGGGATTTAGCTCAGCATCGTAAGCACCTGTATGGCAAGTGTGAGATTGTGAGTTTGATCCCCAGTACCAAAAATAAGAACAGATTTCAGTGAACCACAAAATGTATAAAAAATTGATACAATAGTGTAGGTAAGAAAGTCAAAAGAAATTTTTTTTTTTTTTTTGGTACCAGGGATTGAACTCACAACCTTGCAATTGCCAGACAGGAGCTTAAACCACTGAGCTAAATCCCCAGCCCTATGTTTTGTTTTGTTTTGTTTGTTTGTTTGTTTGTTTGTTTTTTGAGACAGGGTCTCACTATGCAGTTCAGGCTGGCCTTCAACTCACTTTGTATCCCAGGCTGGTCTCAAACTCGAAATAATCCTCTTGCCTCAGCCTCCTAAGTGCTGGATTACAGGTGTGCACCACCACGCCCAGCCAGAAACCCAAATATTATTAAACTCAAATGAATTGTGCATTTATTAAATACTTCAAAAGAAAAAGAGAAAAATAACAAAGAAAGAGAGAGAGAGAAGGAAAGGGGAGGGAGGGAGGAATGGAGAAAAAATGAAAAAGAAAAAGAAAAATCAAAATCAGTATAGACAATTCACTCAAACAAAAATAGAAACTAAAAATGATTTATAAGATTATAGCTATATATAAAGTAATAAAAAATATTATGAGTAATCATGATAGCAGTCTTGTAATTTTACTGAATGGGAAAGTATTTAGAGAGAAACATAAGCTGTGTAATTAAAAGCATACAAAAATATTCAAAGTCAGCGATTTTTAAAAATGTCTTATTTAAAAATTTGTATCATTGTAATGAAATTACAGCACTATTAAAGAAAGAACAACATTTTAAAACAATTGGCTCAATTTCAGCAAGATAATATTAGTCAGAGAATTAAATAAAGACACTGAAGAAAGGAAGTCACAGTGTAATCTCAACAAATGCAAAAGCTTTTAAAATACCAATCATACATATAAATTCATGAGTTAAACAAGATGTTACTACGCTGTTAAGTTGGATTTGTAGGATGGTTTGATTTAGGATCAAACTACTAATGCAAAACTGGTACACAAATAGACTAATGAATGAAAATATACCTTTACTAATGTAATACATTGTGACAACAATTAATGTTAAAAGATACTTAACAAAGTGGTACATAAAAGTACATTTCTTAATCTAATACAAAGGCCCTGTGTAACTCTACAATAGCCAATGCATTTAGAAATATACCAAGTTGCCAGCTTTAACAACATAAAGAGTATGATGACAGCCACTGCAACTCATTTCACATTATAATAGTAAGTCTAGCCTGAATTGTATGTGGTGACTTGTATTAAAAGTGTGCAAGTCAGTCACAAGTGAAAATATTGAAGGAAGACTGAAACTGCCAAACAGAAGATGATTTAATCAGATTTCAACTCCAAAAATGCTCTGTAAATTAATTAGGAGTAATTTTTTTAAATTTCAGTGATTTTTTTAAATACACAATTAATATTTAGAACTTATTTTAATTGCTGTGCATCAAGAAAAAAACAAGATATAGTTAACAATAAGAGAAATTAGCATTTCAAATCTTTTCATAATGATATAGGGAAAGAAACTCCCCATCTACTAGATGTCTGGTATGAGTTTATGTTCTCTAAAATCGAAGAATGAATTTTAGGAGCAACAGAGGCTAAGAGCAGAATATATTTGCTGAGAGAAAGAAAGCTACTGTCTGGGAGGGAGGGAGAGTGGGTTGCTGAGGACCCTGTCTTTTCTAGGAATTTTTACAGAGCACAACTACAAAGGGAGGTGGGTCCAAGGTGGGGAAAGATAGGAACTCGCAAGACATGCAGGCATGAAATGGGATAGAACTGTGGTCAACCAATAAGATTATGAGTGTAATTGCTCAGGTAAAATTGATTAAATCAGGAGCAAATGGGGAAGCAAGTCATATAGCAAGTGGGCATGAATACTAAACAGGGCTTTTCCCTGTAGTGGGTTGGGTTAATGGCTCCTTCTGGCTTCCTCAAGGTGATCAAGGTATCAAGGTGATACCTATAGACTATCAACCCCTGAGATTTATCCCTAGGATGTGGGTGCATTTGTTTTATCTTTTGTCTTGAGATCTGGTCCACAGAGGGAGGTTTCTGTCTCCTTCAAAATTGCAAGATACCTGGTCTTCCACTCTGGCTCCTTTGAGGGCCTAGTCCTGACTGACTACCTGTAATTTTCTATCTAACTCAGTTGCCTGAAACAATAATATAAAAATTAAATTACAGGTAATACAAGACACCTTACTCACATTGGAATATGTATAATGATTTATTAAGGCCTAATGAGTAAATCCTAAATTAGCTCACGAAGATTTTAATCGTTTTTAAAGAAAGATTCAGCACTCTAATAACATTAGTTATTTCTTAAAGTGTTCCAATGAAGTGATCAAATTGGTGCTAAAATCTTATAGGTTTTTAAATTAATAAGTAGTTATATTTACAAAGATGATATAAAACAGAGACAAAACAAATGAACACAACTTTTAAAGCATAAGATCAAGGCTGGTGAACTTACTCTTCAAGATAACAAAAGATTCTGTAGAGAAAAAGTAAATAAAACACTATGGTGTTTTCACAGTGACTGAAAAAATATCCGCTAATGGGAATATAGAACTCAGAGGCACAAAGGCATGTCAAATTTGATACATAAACAGTGACTATGGTGGAAAACTTAATAGATGGTGCTAGTAACTTAATAGATAACTTAATAGATGGTGCTAGTAAAAGTGGTTGTCAATGTAAAAAAGGTTGCAATCTATTTCAAGTTACATACACACAAAAATATTCATAGGCATATATATTTGGATATATAAAAACATATATCCTAAATTTTTCATTGATTATCTTGTTTCTTCTTTTCTGAGAATATATATTGACACTTTGTAGTGTGCATGTATGATTAGTCAGAAAAGACTTTTCTTAATTACTCCTCATGGTTTTAGAAGAAAACTGAAATTTCAATTATATTTACTTCTTTACAATAAATATTTGAAGTATTCTAAAATTTCAATAGCACGCACGAATGGAACTACAATAAACACAATAAAATGCATCCTTAAGTTTATTCCTAGCCTAAAAATACAATATTTAATATTTTAACCTCATTTAATGTGCTCTAGCAGAGGTTAAAATGTCATTACTCATTTTTGGCATTTAGTGTACTTCTTTAGCTGCCTGGACAGACAGGTACCTTCCTCAATTCTGGCATTATTCACATTTTGAAGTTCATAATTGATTTTGGGGTGTTGTCTTATACTTTGAAACACTAAAGCATTATGACACCTTCGGCAGCAAATTTATCCTCTATATATTTAGATTCATATAGCACCACACAGTAAAACTCAAGTGTGTCACATTATTCAGTTGTTCCCTGAGGTGGAAAGCAAAATTTCTCAGAGTTCAAAGTGATTGTTTTTGCACCAATGACAGTCAATCAATGGAAAATAGATAGATTATAGACAGAATAAGCACATATATGAAAGCTGGATTTTCATTTAAAGTCATACTTGTAGGATCCATATCTAATAACAGCAATGACCTTATTCACTGTTTTTAAACACAATATTATATGAATCAATTACAATGAATTTATGTTTCCACAAGAATTGTACATCTAGGCTAGAATCCTATTCATTGGTGCCACTCACACCCAAGGTGGGGCTTCCATTTTCCACACCCCATGCTAAACAAATGTAGTCATCACACACACTTAATTCCAGTATCCACGTCAAACACCCATGATACAGTCACCTTCCATAAAGCTCCATCTGTGAGTCCTTGAGGCCTTGGAGGGACACACAGATACATAACACCTGGCTTATTTTATCTCTGGCTAACTTTGTTTCATTGTAACTACTATTGCTGTAGTTTTCTGTTGTATGTCT
This sequence comes from Dasyprocta punctata, assembly GCA_004363535.1. Classification (NCBI taxonomy): domain Eukaryota; kingdom Metazoa; phylum Chordata; class Mammalia; order Rodentia; family Dasyproctidae; genus Dasyprocta; species Dasyprocta punctata. The sequence goes on along the minus strand of RJWM01001706.1, from coordinate 135,003 downwards.
CTGACACATGAATAACATTTTGTATGCCTACAGCTAGGGTAGACTTGAGAATCAGAAATTGTACTGTTAATTTTCTTGCTAACATCAAATCATTTTCCAAATGGTTGTGGTGTCTTTCTTCTTATCACGCATTGACAAGATAAAAAACCTTTAGATCTCTCTGCAATGAGATCAAATTTCCAATAATGCATTAACCTGTATTATTCACAGGTAAAAAGAAAAGCTAAATCCATAGTGGATTATTTCAGTTAAAAGTTTGGGTCCCACATATGACCAAACATTTGTATTCCAATTACTTTATCACCTTCATTTTCCCCAATTAAAAAGGAAATAAAATAAGCTATAATACGTGTAATACGGAAATTGTTCAATACATATCATTACTTTTTACGATTATTCTATATTCATCATGTTGATGATGAAATTCATGAGACATCACCTCGGTCTCAAAGTTTGAGAAAGATACTTCTGGGTATAGAGAAACAGCCACGTGCATAGAACCACTGCACTGTTGTCTCGTCCACGTCAGTCCCCACTCGGATCTATTTCTCCATGATTCAGTTGAAATCTGTCCCCATCTTTCCCCACACTTCCGGTTCTGAATCCCTGAAGACTTCCTCCAGTTCTTGGCTGCATAAAATCTCAGAAACCTCCATTGCTCAAGAAGTTTCTCATTCATAAGCATCATTTTCAATGAAATAAATTATCTGAATAAAATCACCTTCTTAGTCCAGTCATTTTATCTTTCACTATGTCATGAAAGATTAATGGCTGCTACTGGCATCACTTATTGATTTATGGGACATTTAATTATCTCTTTACAATTCATATGAAAATGTATTTCAATTTTATTTGTACCAGGGAAGTTAAATAATAAGAAAAATATAAAATCGAATATCTGCATGTATTTATTCCTAAGTTATGCAAAGAATTCAAACAATTTTAATGGTGAAATCAATGGGAAGTAGAATAATTAGCTATCAGTTATTGAAGTCAATGTCAAATATTACAAACCATAAGTTTTCCACCAATGAGATCAAAATGTCATACAGAAGCCGGGCGTGGTGGCGCACGCCTTTAATCCCAGCACTCGGGAGGCTGAGGTAGGTGGAGCATTGTGAGTTCAAGGCTGGCTTGGGCTACAACGTGAGCACAAGGCCGGCCTGAGCTACACAGTGCGACCCTGCCTCAAAAAACCAGGGCCGGGAGTTTGGCTCAGCGGCTTACGTGCCTGCCTGACAGGTACGAAGTTGTGAGTTCAATCCCCGGTGCCACAAAAACAAAACAAAACAAAAAATGTCATACAGAAAAGTAGTTTATGCTAGTGAACTTAAAATATTCTGTGTTAAAGAAATAAGTATTGTTGTAGTTTCTTGTACTAAGCTCTTTGTACGTTACAATTAAATTACTTAAGCAATTTGGAAAAGACATAGAGGTGTATTTTTTATTCTTAGTTCCAAAAGACATAAAAATAATCATATTTTTATAGAATAAAAACACTTCGTTTAGAGCTATATACTTACACTTTGTAAACAGATGAATGTGTAAGGAAAGATCAGAGGTGAACCCATGTGAACCCTGGCTGTGTTTATAAAGTCCATGTCTTTTTCCTGCACCTTATTTAAATTTTGTATACTAATATAAATACTTCTTCCGTTCCATCAGCATTAAGTTAAAGTTAAAAACACTGTACTGTAATATCGATAATGCTGTGGCAATGATGAAGTGACAATCTAATTACATGCAGCATACGTACTCGGCATATATTAAGCCCAGGAATGTATGTTCATAATTTTTATTTCCAATTAATTTTCAGAGCGAAAATAGCTGCTTGTCTCACTGTTGTTTAGCAGGATTTGTTTACTGTAGTTATTGTCAACCTTCACTAATACAACAGGGTAAAAGTAAGATTTGGTAGTTCACTTGTAATATTTGTAAAAATTTACAAAATAGAAAAGGAACATTTATAAATTTGCAAAAGTTAGGTTAGGCTTTATTTACAATTTTTGTTAGCCACTTGTATTTACTTAATGTCAATATAATGTGTAGGTAAAATATTTTTAGTCTTTGTGTTTATTTAAAAAATTTCTCTGACATTCAAAGGATTAGTACTTTGCCGATCTCTTATACTATGTCTAATATCAGATTAGCTTTACTCATCCTTATAGTCTGTGTTCTGATCTTAATGACTTTTTTATTATTCATTGTCATTATAATAAGTCATGTCCTTGTACATAGCTCTTTCACTGATCTACATATTATTTATAGTTGATATTTGCATTTAAAAGTTTAATCAATTCATTATTTATTTTCAATTATGTGACTTGAAATAAACAAGGAACCTCTCAATGAAGTAGCTGCCAAATTACCCTACTGACATTTACTTAACTATCCCTCTGCTGTTAACTTGAAAACCCCCAATTGAATCTCATTGAAAATCGAAATTATTCATATACACATTTCTATTTCAATTTTTTATATTTAACAGAATTTAAAATTTTATCTTTCAGAATTATTGTTACATGTCTATACATATGCACATGTATGACTGCACATATAGTAGAGATAAATCTCAAGAGTGTGGAGAATTGTCTAATACCTTGTTATCGAGGAACACTATAATATGAAGAGGGGATTTTTAAGCATTATATTAGGTGGACAGGGTATGTAATAAAAATTAAAAACTAAAATATGTCTTTATACACAAGCATACTTTTCATAGTACTTCAGCAACAGATGACAATCACAAACCCCTTCTTTCTTTATGTAGGTTGCTTTTATGAAAGAAAACATTTTCTTTGCATCTGCAGAATTATTTCTCTGCAATTCAAGTATTAATATTTTTCTACTTGCAAATTATGTCAAAACATTTCAAAGATTATTTTTAATGGTTAGATGGTAAAAAGTTAATATATGTTCAAGAGGAAATTGTTAATATTTTCACCCCCCAAAAAAATTTACATTTATAGAAAGATATACTTTTATTGTCATGTTCCAGATAGCATTGTTTCATTTTTTTATCTGAAAAAAAGCAGTTGAAAACTGATGATCTTGCTTCTCCCACACGTCTTTTGCCTTCCTACAATTTAAACTATTATAAATGAGTGAAAAATAGTATAATAAAATTTTGATTCACCTTCGCTTGGATAAGTGTTATTAAAGATAAGTGGCTATTTTCAATACAGGTCAAAGGTGGGACAGGAAGTGTTGATGAATCATGAGACTTTGCTCTACTTTTCAATTCACTTCAAAATCTGAAGGACAGGATATTCCCTCAAAGAAGAAAAGTTCTTAGCAAAGAATTCTGTGTGTGTCGGGGACTCAGGGTCAGTGTCTGGACATCAGGGTTGAGAACAGGGAATGGCAAGAATTCATGAGTCAATCCAAATCCCGTGTGTGTATTAGTTTGTTTCTTCAGAGAAACAGTATCAGGAAAATTTTATTTACCTATTTATTTGTCATACTACCATAACCAAGCTCCAACCAGGCCCCACCTCCTAACAACAAATCCACTATAAGGTCCCAGTGATCAGATTCCTTCCCAAATGCCCCACCTGTGAACACCAGTCTTTTGGAAATCAATCTGAATTTAAACTTAATGACTGCTCTACGGAAGGTTATCCACCATTGCCACATGAAGCACTGAAGAATGTGGCATACAAGTTTCTCTTAAGCAAGCATTTGGGGAAAAAAGGAAAAGAAAAAGGAAAGAAAAGAAAAGAGTATCTTGCATAATCTTAGAGAAAAAGCAAGTACAATAAATACTGAACACCTTATAGCAGACTGGGATTTTTGTTTTTTGCACATTCTGTCTTCATCTGTAAATTCAAAAGATAGAAAACACAAAATGGTAAATGTGGCGATTAACTTTAGACACCCATGTATAACAAATAAATTAAACATTTACAAGATTCTCCCCAGGTACGATTCTTAGTAAATCACTAATCTACTTTCACTGAGAAGAAACAAGTTGTTTGGGCAATTTGACAGCTGCTAACGGCAATGTTAGCATGGCTTGGGATATTTTCACTGCAGTTTAATGTTCATTCCACTTTTCCTGTCACCAACCCTTGATCAATGTATTTCAATGCATTTGATCTGCAGGAATTGCCCGTATTCCTTCCACATTCTAAAACAGTTGGATTTCGAAGCCATCTGTACATAACTTTCCTGTTTTTGCTCTTTCTTGTAATATCCTGCTGTTTGTGCTAAACCACTTTTCAATGAACTGTATTTATTTATTTTTTCTTTTGATTTTTTGACACAGGTTCTCACTATGTAGTTCAGACTGACCTTCAAATCTTTCTGTAGCCCAAGATGGCCTTGAACTCACAGCAATCCTCTTGCCTCAGCCCCCCAAATTTTGGGTTTACAGGTGTGAACTGTATCATTTTATGTTTACATATTCTTAAATTATATTTGTAGCGAGAGAAAAATCGGTTTGTAGGTTACAATGAGGGAAGCTCACAACATTCTCTTCACAGAAAATTTTATTTCGCCTGGATCATTGTGGCAGAATGAATCTCTGATTACCTATTATTATTAGTTAATTGAAACCATAGATCTTCCAAGGGATCCAGAATGACAACTTTCACAGTCCCAGGTTCACTAAAATCTTGCATTCAGCAGATGAACAACTTTCAATAACCTCTTCAGAGGCTGTTTGTACAACCTTCTCAATTTCAGGAATATTTAACCAAGAAGGACTAAAACTCTATATTGTTGTATGATACTTTTTACGTATACTTTTGAATTACTGTATGTTTCCTTTTTCTCTGATGAGTAAAATAAAAAAAGAAGCCTCAATGCTTTCTATGATAAACTATTATTGAATTTCTGGCAATTGATACTTTATGAAGTAAAATATCATTCAGTAACTAGAATCATTAAATTTCAAAGTTTGTTTTTATTGTCCACTCCATTAGCATATAGAAATATGAATGTAAAGGAAGTTCCTACTTAGGAAAAAATAGTGATAAACACTTAACCATATTGAAAAATGTAAAAGTATTTTTTCATTCTGAATCCACAAGAGAAATAGGATTTAATTTAATTTAATTAAAATGATTGCATAAGTACAGGCTTATTTGAAATGTTAGAATAACAATTGTTCAGAGGGAAAAGAGAATCATTCTTAATTTATCATTATACAATTAGCATCATAAATTCATTTACTGCTCTTTTTCAAATTCATAATATTTAATTCTGTCCATTTCCATAAAGAATTTTACTACAAATTGATTTATTCATGGGAAAAGAGTTAGAAATAGGGGAGTCAGCCTCAGGGAAAAGGTAGATTTAATAATTATCCTGGTAATGATGATGTTCTGCATCTTACATTTATTGAACTTTATAAGAAAGTTCCATGCTTTGTATAATTGAATTCTAACTCAGTTATTATACTGTGTTGGATATTTGGTTTAGATGGTACCTATAGTCATTGCAAACAGAAAACAAAATCGAAGGAAACTTTGAGTTGCTAGAAAAGTAGCCAAAGTTAATTACCAAGAGTCCAGAAGGCTAAACTCCTCTTCACCTGAGAATTCTATAAGGATTCAAATTTGGTGGCTTCAGATACTTCAGGAAAATTGTGGTAAACATAAAGAGGATTTTTAAAAATCACTGAATCCCCTAATTCCATTGTCATCTCTGCTGTGCTCCTTCACTGCAGCAAAATCATGAGGCCTGCTCACCACAGGGAAACAGTAAAGCAATCTCTAACATAAAGAAATGAGATCAAGGTTGAGTTAGCAATGCTGAGCGTAAAAAACAGAGATTAGGTCAATTATCACATACCAAATGCTGAAATTCTTGATCTACTTCATCACAATTCTCCAAAGTCTGGGAGGTATGACTATAGAAATTGACAGAAAGAATTCTAAACCCAAGTGATTCAGTTGATCACTAACTTATATTAGGTTGACATTATTATGGTTTGTGTCTAGATGTTCCCCTAAAGCCTCTTGTAGTCGTGGGGAGGCAGACATCTCAGAAGTGGCTAAATCTAGAGTTTGTGACTGGTTCATGGTTCAAAACTGTGTTCAAGGGTGTGAGTTCTACAAGCACCCTAGGGAGGGCACCCTGCATAAAATAAGATCCAGACCAAGGCCTGTCTCACTCTCCCTTGTTGCTTTTGCTGTCTTCTGCCTCCGTGAACTATTGCCCCTGTGCCATATGCCACCCTGCTTTGGAGGTGGTCGATTATGGACTGAAACCTCTACAAACTGTGAGCTAAGTAAACCTTTCCTCCTGTAAGCTTGGGTGTTGACTATTTGGTCTCAGCCACGAGAAAAAAGTAAGAAAAAATATCACCTATCATTTGAAATATTCCAATCAAACATTTCAATCCCCAGATTTAAAAATGAATGAAATATTTAATTTCAGTATACATGTTAGGAAAGCTGATAATATAAAGAAGATTAAAATAAAACTGGAAGAATATCCAGAGTGTAATATGGAACCACAAAAACCTAAAATAGTATAGCAATCTGGAAAAAAAAAAACAGGAACAAAACAGAAGACAGTATAGTGCCTGTCTTTAAAATATATTGCAAGGTTATATTTAAAAAAAACTATAATATTGACATAAAATATACACATAGATCAGTGAAAAAGAACAGAGATCATAGAAGTAAATACACACATCTTCAGCCAGCTGTATCTGACAAAGGGGTGAAGAATACACACTGGAACCAGACAGTTTATTTGTTAAATGGTGCAGAGATAATTGGATATTCACATGCAAAAGAATTAAGAACCTGTCTCTCATCAATTGTAAATTCTACTTCAAAATGCATTGATGATCTAAATGTATGACCTGAAATTGTGAGGTCACCAGGAGAAACCATTTCAGAACACTGGAAAGGGCAGGGATTTTGTGGGCAAAGACCCCAAAGCACATGAAATAAAAAGCCAACATAGACAGTTGATATTACATCAAAATTAAGGGTTCTAAACATCCAAGGGAACAATTCATAGACTAAAGAGACAACCTGGAAGAAAATATGCATAAACTACATACCTGAAAAGAGGTTGGAACTCAGAATACAAAAGGGGCTCCAAAAATTCAACAACAAAAACAAATGATCACTTTAAAAATGGGCAATAATCATACACAGACATTTAAAAAATAATAAAAATTCAAAATGGCCCAGAATTATACAAAAAAAAGTTCTACATAATTCATGATCAGAAGTAATTCAAATCCAAACCACAAAGCATTATCACTGCAACCAAGTAAAGAATGGCTCTGCAAAAAAGGCTAAAGAAAAGTTCTGTGCGGATTTGAAAAAAGGTAAGGCTTGCATATTGCTATGGGGTTAGGTAAATTAGTACGGCCATTATGGAACAAAATATGGAGGTTCCTCAAAAAATTAACCATGGGACGAATATATGATATAGCAATCACAGGACTGGGTGTAAATGCTAAGGAAATGAAATCCGTATTTCAAAGAAACACCTGCATTTGCATATTCATGCAGTGTCACTCCTTGACAGTGAAAAGAAGTGTTCATCAGCTAATGAACAGAAAAAGAAAATGTAATACGTACGCCCATCATCATGAAATCAAATAATAACAAATACTGGTGAGACTGTGGGGAAAATGGAAAACTTCTACAGTTGGTGGGGATGCAGTACAAAACACTATGAAAATCAGTGTGGAGATTTCTCAGAAAACTAAAACTAGAAACTCGACTTGAGTCATCAATTCTCATTCTTGGTATCTTTGTGAAAGAAGTAAAGACATTATATCACAGTGATCCATGCATATTCACATTTGTAGCAGTACAGCCCATACTAGCTAATTGCTGAAAGTGGCCTGTGTGTCCATCAACAGACGAAAGTGCACACACCCTGGAGTACTACTCAGTCATAAAACTGTAAACTTGATTCACTTGTAGGAAAACGCATGCACCTTGAAGCTATAATGTTAAGTGAAATAAATCAGGGAGATGAAGAAAACCTGATTAATGGGTGCTAACTTACATCTGCAAAGCACGTTCTGGTGTGATTTCCTCAAGAGCACAACAAGCATGCATTGTACACTTCACAAAGCTAGAAGGAAGAATTTTGAAAGATTTGCCAAAAAAGCTGATCACTGTTTGAGAGAGATGTGTTTACCCTGATTTCAATCTTATACAATGTATCCATATATCACATTATCTCATTAAAATTATTAACAACAATTGTATATAATGTAGAAAGTGATGTTTTGATCTGTGTATGTACTATAGATTTCAACCAGCTGATTAAAGTATCAATCACTTTACTAACTTATATTTCTGGGTAGAACACTAAAATGTAATTTTAGCAAACCACCCATTATTTCCTCCTGTGGTCACGAAGAGATCAGGAAATTTGTCTCAACGCCCCCAGTGAACATTTCCCTCTCACTGCCTCCTCTAACCTGCAGCCTCTGCGCTCTGAGACCAACTTCAATTTTACCATAAAAAGGGCAGAGCACAGTTTCTGACTTCCCCTTTCTAGTTTAAGCCATTTTTGGATTTCGTTAACTTCAATGAACGTAATTCAATGATACATAGAAAATTATGGGTGTTCCACGGAGTTTTACAGCATTCTGCTGAATGAAACCCCATGATTAGCAAAAATATTTTGAGTTAATGACTGGTAATAGTTTTAATTGCCTAGCTGTTGAAAAGTCATTTAAATAAATGTTTTGCTTTAAAAATGGCCAACACCGAATTACTTGTTTTGTAGCATCTCTTTTGAATGATAATGTATTTAAATTTAATTTAACCATATTATATTTATCACAGGCTCGTTGATGTCTGATTATTGCTGGAAAGCTAATGGAAATCTTAGCCTTTCTGCATAATTAAAATACAATTTTTTTCTAATAGTCAAGAAACCTTTCTGCTTTTTTGTTTTAATTATATAAAAGAGATGTGAAATGCAAGCAATATAAAGAGCAAAGTAAGAGCTGTATTAAGACATAAGGAAGCAGACTGTGTAGAGGTTGGAAGGATCTGGGGCAGGAAATAGAGAAGTAGGAGAGGGGAATAAAAGTACTCAAGGTGCAATCTGCATTTGTACCAAGCCCACAAGCAGAATGTCGTCACCACGTGTCACAAACATACTAATAACACTTTTAGGAATATATCATTTTTTTATTATTATAAGAAGTTTTCCTGGTTCATTATTTTCTGTTAATGCCATGCTGAATGCTTCTCTTTTTTTCAGCATACCAAATTTTAGGTGGTTGGAATCTTCTTATTGGCTGCATCATTTTTCCCAAGTAACAAGGGAGGCGTTATCTTGCTATGGCTATGGACACTTAAATTTGAATTATTTAAATTAATATAAACTATATTTTGAGTGCTCAGGAGTCACAGGTGCTACTGGTCTTTAACTAGATAACTTTGGTTTATAAACATTTCCAGGACTGCAGCAACTCTTAGAGTAGAACACTTTTCTAGAAAATAGCTTCAAAGTGCGTAAGAAGTTTTTTAAATCCCCACTTAAAAATCTGGATTGTTAGACAGGCTAGCGCGTCTTCTTTGTATTTAGATATTTGCAGCATTTTAACATAAAAATAAAACAGTTTACATATTCCATTGTGTAATAATAGATATATCACTAAAACCAATGAACATATAAAATATTTTAGATAATTTCTTAAAATTCTGATCCACATTAAACATTATTTGGAAATTTCAATTACAAAATAAAACATTACTTGCATGCATGTTTGTTTTACAAGAAATTATCTGCAATTCAATTAACTATTTATTAACATAGATTTAGTATTATTGAAGTGTTAGGCACATAAAATACAACATATATTAAGGAATCTGTCTTTAATTTCATTTTGGGGAGACTCTGACAAAAGGCTGGAGGGATAAAAAGGAGCCACTTCTAAATTGATGCTTAATCTAGCTGCAAACTGTGGAAAAGAGACTGAGCCCAGAGCTCCAGAAGGCATTTTACATGTTATTTTGCTCTAACTGTATTTCAAACATGTGCCTGAAAGACAAGAGTAATTGCCAGCAATGTATCTTTGAAGAGTAAACTTAAACCAGTGATCACTTCAGATGATCTTGAAAAAATGTGCCACAAAACAGTATTATGACTTCTGCCAACCATGCCAATTGAAAACTAAGTTCTTTACATTTTCCTCTTGCAGAAGAATGTAATGACTTATTTTCAAGATCGTCTGCCTGGACAGAAGCTCTTAGTTCTTATGTTCTATTTTAAGGTTGAATGAGTAATGTTATCTTTATGCATATAGATTTACTGACCATGAACTGACTGCAATTGACTAGTAATGGCTCTTAAAAAATGATGGAAATAACACAAAATAAGTTGACAGGGTATGACTATGGAACTGCCCAGATATGCCAAGAGTAAGAAAAGAAATTTCTAGGTGGGAAGTTTAGAACAAAAGAGCAGTAAACTATGCATAGTGCTATATTGCTTTGAAACTGAAGATAGAATTTATGTATATTTTATGATACTTCTATTTCATATGTCTCTTAAAATCCATAGTAAAATTTGTTTGTCCTAGTTAACAGGAAATTATGCTATCAAGTGAATATCTCTGTGTTCATAATACTGACAGAAATGAATGTTTTATTCTGAAAATCTGATGATAATAAGCTTGCTGGTATGTGATAGCCTTTCATTTGTGTGTCTGCCAGATGAAGTTGCAATGAATTTATACTGTGTAAATAGAGCCTGAGAATACTTTTTGCTTAATAGTATAGAGAAATTATGTAAGAAATTATTCAAGAAATATTGGATCACAGAATACCATCAGGATTGCATACTGTCACAGACTATTTGAACAATAAAAAGTAATGGTTTTGGTGTCACATTTTAACATCAAAATAATACTTTAATTGTAAATCAATGAATTATTTTCATGCAGTAACATATAATTATTGAAATAAATGTAGACAACTATACATTTACTAGTGCATTTTATACTGAACAGCAAGCACTCTTGCTAGACTATTTATGATACGCATTTTGCTTTTTGGAACTTTTTGGTTAAATGCCTTTCCAAAGTCTACATGAAAGAAAGAAACTCTCAATATTTATTAAATCAAGATCTCCTAGTAGATGTTAGGCACGCACCCATACCAATTTACTGTTTGTATTACTCTTCAATGTGTTGAAAGAATTACCTACCAACTTGTTCTTTTTTTTTTTTTTAAGAAAAAATCATTTGGCCAGTTTTCATATGGATAAAAAATGAAGGAAATTGTAAAAATGTCTTTCAAATTTATAAAAGCAGAGTGTGGCAAGTTAAAAATGTATTCTGGCAATGACTCTCAACTGTTTGAGTGACTACCTGTCCCAGAGCAGCGAGTTCAAAATTCTGCATTTTTTAAAACAGAGCCTGCCTTGGGTTTATTCGCACAAAGAGCACCGGAGGACACCAGTCCCCCCACAGAGGGTAGGTCAGGGGTCACACAATCCTTCTATCCTCACATCGGCAGATAGAGGGCTTCACAGGGACCTGGGCACCTCAGGGAGCCTGAGCTGGAGCAGAAGTCGGAGCAGCAGCCTGAGCCTGGGCCTTGGCTGGAGCCTGGGCCTTTGGCTGGCAAAGCCTGAGACCCTTGGCAATGCGGGAATGAATAAGCTTGAGGTGGGTGAGACAGGTAAGTCCGGTGAGCTTGAGCTTGCTGTTCACACCCTTTGGGATCTTGGGCTTGACCTCCTTGGACTTGAGATGGGTCTTGATGACCTCAGTGTGTGCACTCACGGCACTGGCATTCTTTGCCTGAATCTTCTTGAAGCCCTTCTTATTGCGCTTCTTGGTGAAACACACACCCCTCAGGAACTTGGGATCTACCCCACTTCAGAGATTCGCATCTTTGTAATCAGGGTTTCTCGGTGCCATTTCTGTGCCATTTTCGGGACTGGTTGTGAGTGGACTTGGCCATATCTGCACTATCAGCCATGGTGCCAAGTGCCTGGAACTGGAAGAAGAAAAGCTCTATGTATTTTTAGTAGTAATTCTTTTTATTTAGTGATGGACCTACCACATCTCCACAACTATGATAACAGTAATTTTCTAGTCTTTTTTCCTATAACAGAAATTCCATAATCATTATACTGAGCAGAGAATGCAGGAACTTTATGTTCTTGAATTTATCAAAAAGAGTCATATTGGGATGTTGTTTCCCTTTGAATAAATGAAATCCTATGTACCTGTTCTTGATGTCCATTTGCCAATCATCAGCTCTACTAAAGCCCTAAAATTGTATCAGTTCAGATTTCAATATTAACCAAGGATTAAAATAAGATATTTTCTGAAATAAGTTTACAACTCAAAATCTGAGCTCACATGGTATACACTTTGGAGAATCCATGAACATAGATAATAAAAATAAACTAGGTTAACAGATACACAAACAAATTGCATTTGCTTGCAAAACAACTTTCTCACTGAAGTGTGACAAAATAAGATGTTTTGTAAAATGTAAACATGTAGTTGATTGATAGTATTTATGTCTTAGAAATTTAAAAATTTTAACTTATACATGATAGCACAAAATTGTACAGATTGATGTAACACCTTCCGATGTTTTAATGCATGTATACCAGTTATAATGTTTAAATCATATTACCATAGCTACACATTTAAATACTTACAGTAAAATTCATTCAAATCTCTCTTCTAATACCTTGATAAATATAATACATTATCATTAACTACGGTCTCTCTGCTGTGCTATTGCACACCAGATCACCTTACTCTTACGAGTGACAATTCAGTATTTGTTGATCAACCTCTACTCACCTTTTCCTCCCTTACTACACTCTTCAATCTCTAGTAACTACCGTTCTACTCCCAACTTCTATGGGACCATTTTCTATACATTCTTTGTATGAAAGAGATCACATGGCACTTGTCTTTCTGTGATGTGCTTATTTCACATTACATGATGATCTCCAGTCCATCTATATTGTCACAAATATCAGGATATCATCGTTTTTAATTGCTGGATAGTATTTCATTGTGTGTATGTACCATACTTCATCTATTCATGAACTGAGAGAAACTAAAACTGATTTCATTTCTTGGCTATCATCAATAATGCTGAAAGATCAAGAGTGCAGCTGTTGCTTTGACACACTGTTTACCTTTCCTTTGTATACGTACCTGGTAGCATGATTGCTGGATCATGGGTTAGTTCTATTTGTTAACTCTTGATGAACCACTATAATGTTCTCTACAATAGTTGTACCAAATTACGCTTTCACTGGACATGACTTTCTACTTGGGCTTCAAGTTTTACTTATGTTTCTGCATTTTCTGTCCACCTCATCTTTTCAACCAATAAAAGAGGTGATAGTAGCTCAAGGGTGACAACCAGGTGATTTGCTGGGTTTTCACACAGAGAATTCATACAAAGGAGAAAAGTTCTCCCAAAGAGGGAATTCACAACCCTTTCCACAAGGTGACCATTTGAAGGCTAGATATACTTAGTCATGGGTATTTCATAGAACTTGTAGTATCTGAGCTAAGGAAATGACTATCTAGCAGATTGCTCTACATCTCTTTTAAAGTGCATTACATATAAACCTGAAAGTGTCTCTTTTTTGATGGGGAATCTATGTAAAAACACTGTCTGAGTGAAACTTCATAGCTGTCTGCCTCCTTATGCTCAATTTTTACAATGTACAACATGAAAGAGAGAAGAATTTTGCATAGGCTTAAGACTAGAAAAGCCTCCTGCCAAAGTGCAATTCTAAAAGATTTTATTCAGCATAAGGAGATAATCCAAGCTTAGTTGAAGCATAGGAATTATGAATATTTAAAGTTAATTACTCCTGAACTTTTTGGATTTTGCCTAGTATTTCTTCAGACTTTTTAGTAATAATCTTTTCTAATTTGTGAGCATAAGAATTATACCCATGGGGATCTGCAAGGAAACAAAGTCTTACAGGGATAATCAGCCTTCTCTTTGAATCAAAATTAAAATAAAAATTGGTGTTTTTGAATCAAAGAAAGTCATTGATCTCCCAGTCATTGAAACAGAATATATTTTTTGTGCTCTATGTCACCTACTTTTCTTAGATACTACAGTCAATTCAAACATAAAATATGCTTAATGATATGATTAATCAGGCATGATAAAAAGACAATACATGCAAGTGGGACATTAGCAATACAATCCTCACCCCTTAGAGGAAACATAAGTGTGTAGTTGAGTGTAAGTCCAAGGAAAAAGCACCATGAATAACTTGAAATGTTGTGTTAAATATCCCTTAATGAAATTTAAGCCAGAACACCCAGAACAGAGTATGAAAAACTAGAGAAGAAACTTCTAAAGAAAAAAAATCATGATGATGAAGGCACTGTCTCTAAGGGGTGTTAACAACAGCAATTCTCAGATGAAGAGACTAAGTCATTCATGGTGTATTTGGTTTATTTGTATTGCATTTGAGACAGAAAATAAGAAAGCTGCCAACATAATTAAGAACTATTCATAAACAGGGCTATTACTCTCAGAGGACATTCCAGAGAGGATAGCGATGTTTAAAACACATTTTGCCCTATTCCAGGAGGAACAGGAAGGGAGAATTTGGAGGACAGATGCTGCTTTCAGGAATGGAAAATACTTCCCCAGAGAGAAAGAGAAGTGGGTGGGAGAATAATTTTAACAACATCTGGCCCATTAGTCTTGTTAAAGAGCAAAGCGGCTCTTTTCTGTGCGATATTCTGACAACCTCACAGGGAAGCGTGGACAAACTTTATGTAGAAGGAGATGTGGCAAATACTTTAATCTTTCTGTTCATAAAGTCTCTGTTGCAAATAGCTAATCCTGTGCTTTTAGGACAAAAGCAGCCATGGACTATGAATAAATGTAAATATTTTATGCACAAAGTGTACATAAGCAAAAATAAAAAATACATGAAAACAGATTTAGAGCTATGCGCGTTCCAGAGTCTGAAAGTTACCCATCATTGATTTAAAAAGCGAGGACGTAAAAGCACGTGTTAGAATAACACTTTGAAATGAAACTGAGAGTTTCATCCTACGGAGCTGACCTGTCAGGGAGGAGGAACTTCAAGGGGAGTCGTCACGGAGCACTAAGTACTCATGAGGAGGCGCGGGCTGAGGTCGGAAAGCATACTAACCACTCTCTCCACACGTGGGATACAGAAACCGTAACATTTACTATTAGCTAATCTTATGCAATTTACACAAGAGCAATAAAATTTTCTCACACTCCTGCATTCAGTAAAGTCTGTTTTATGGGCCAGTAAAGTATAAAAGAAAATCTTGATTTGCTACTGTTTATTGACTTAGATGGAGACACTAAAAAAATGACAATCGATTTGCATACATTGTTTAAGCAGATTAAAGAGATGAAGAAATGGATTAGGCAGATAGTGAGAGATACAGTGAGTCCATGGACACCAACCAAGAGCCAGTGACTTCATCAAATTAAGACTTAGATGTGCAGAAATTCTGGAGAAGACAGAAGATCATCGGCCTGAACTGACATCTGGGCGTAAACGAACCTCAAATACAGTTAAGTTTATATATTAGACCATTGTGAAATCTACACAAATGCTGATTTACTGCATAATGTAGTTACACGCTGTTACAGTAGGTTTCAAGGAAATGGGTATTTTATTTCATTTTTGTGGGAATTTTTGTGTTACTGTGTATTACAATCTAATTTTAATATTTGACAAATATGGTGCAGTGTTTTGAAGAAGTTTATTGCTGTTGCTTTTGTTTCTTATTATCAAATTACTAGGCTCCACTATTGAAATTCTAATTTAGTGGATCTACATGAGTTTATGGATTGTCTATAAAATGCCTTCACACCTTTCTCATATGCCACCACACTCAGCAATCATTAGATATGGCTGACCATAATTTGAATTAAGAAGAAGTAAACTATGACTGCTGTGACTTATTTCACACCAAGGGAAAATTTAAAGTTATTTTTATTACTAAAGCATAGTACACTGATTGGGGAACAGAGACTACAGCTGCCTAAAAGATAAACCAATGTATATTAGAAAGACAACTGCAGGGACACTAACTAGAAAGTCAAAATTTTAGATCAAACTGGAAGTTTTTAGTATAATTGAATTGATTGTCATATCTGCTACCCCTGCATACTGCATTACATAGATCTTAACAAAAGACATTTTCAAGACTCGACTAAAGCCCTAAGAAGACTAATTAAAGGCAATCCAAGCTAAGTAGCACAATTTATTTTTATTGTTGGAGAAAGTCTCTGGAAAGGCCCAATCTGTTAACCATGTGTCATCATTGTAGAGCTTTGTAGAGTCAAAATAAATGTCTACAGCAAAGTCTGTGTCAGTCTACATGATATTGTGGGTGGAAGCTTCTGTAATTGAAAGGGAAAAATGTTTGACTGAAATCCTCTGTATCATAAGCATAAACCCCACGTCTTATTTACTGTAGCCTTGCCATCTTACTGAAACATTATTCATGCACTCAACAAGTGTTTATGGAAAAATGTGTAGAAACTTTGTACAACATTGATGGTGTATCTAAAAGCAGCATAAGGTAATACCCTATTTCTAGAAGCATTTTGGGGAGAAGAATATTAAAATAGAATTTATCAGATAAATAAATATATATATATGATCTCCAATGTTAAAAGTCAAATGAAATAAGACATAGCATAATGACATAAGATAATGTAGCCCACAGGAAGATACCTTGTTTTTGTTTTTGTTTTGTGGCACCAAGGATTGAACTCACAACCTCATGCCTGCCAGACAGGTGTTCAAGCCACTGAGCCAAACTCCTGGCCCTAGTTTTTTGAGGGAAGGTCACACTACGATGCTCAGGCCGGTCTTGTAGTCATGTTGTGGCCCAAACGGGCCTGGAACTCACAAAGCTCCACCTACCTCAGGCTCTGGAGTGCTGGGATAAAAGGCGTGCACCACCGTGCCTGGCTAGGAAGACACTTTTACATGGGGAGAGTGAGGAAGACAGAAGGTACTCATGGCAAGAGTTGAGCAGAAATTTCAATGACATGAGGTTCACAAGCACCATCACACCTGTCTTCTATATTTTATAGAATTATTAGCACATACACGCAACTTTGACCCTGTGCTGTTAGCTCCAGAAATCCATAAAAACCATTTGAGCATATATAAGACAATAGGCATGAATGACACTATGAAGGAAGACATACTCTTCTCAGGTAAGTGATTCAAAGCTTGGAGAAAGAAGAAGTCAAGGAGGACTCTGCAATGTTGGGTATGATGTGATGGTGTTGGAGAAGACAGAAGAGGAATTGAGTGTCAAGTATTTGATTTAGTGGTAGGTTAATTTTAAGGTTTTTTCATGCATGCTGAAAACTTCTGTGTATTATCAAATATTTATAACTTGAGTGCCAGGATGTCATATGTTTGAGTATATTTATGGAATTCATGAAAGTGGTGGGCAATAAACTGAAAGGCTCTGAATTTAGACTATGAAAATGATAAAGTTGTTAATTAGAGAAATACAAACTTAAGAGGTGAATGTAATGGTATCAGTTTTAAATATTAGGTTATGTGAAATATTTAACACAAAGTATTTAGATGCTGGTAGAAATACATAAAAATATATTTATTCACATAGTCTACTGTAAAATTTAAATTTATTTTAATTATCAATTTTGCCATCATGAAGGTTTTTAAATTTTAAAAGATATATTTACCATTAGAAAATTGCTTTTCAATTATTGTGTACTAGTATTAAAATAATTTGTTTCTTATATTTATATTTAAATGTTCCAATTGGGAAAGGTTATGTTTACAAACAATTTGCAACATGTAAATAATACAAGAGATGATGAATAAAATGGACATAATGGTCTTATTATCTAGATACTATTGATGGCAATAATAATGATAATAATAAAATAACTAATATTTTGTTGCAACCACTTTTCACAGCAGTTTTCTGATATTGCCACTGAAGGTAATAGTTCGTTATTGAATGTGCATGTGCTATGATTAGAATCGTCTGAGATGAGCACACAAAAGCAGACAGAGAACAGATGACTTTGTCACAGTCCTGCCACTCACAGCTGCCGGAGCCAAGTTCAGAGAAGTCTTCTCAGAATATTAATATCACTAACCATTTCTATGTAAAAATAGCATAATGGGAATCATTCATATTCAATAACATTTCATTAGGAAGAACACATTTCATTTCATGAGGCATACTGATGAAATATATATTTGGGAATACTGACCCTTGACAGGGATTTTGAGATAGCATAAAATTCAAAGTTGTTGCAGGTATTAAAGTGTAAGGCAATAAATTCCTGTTTCAAGTAAGCTTAATCTATGTAATTTTAATAAGTCAAATTCTCTAGATTTTTACATGATTTAGTCTACTTCCTATCAAAGCGAGTGTTTATTTCACTACCATCACTGACACTATCATAGTTCAAACATGAAGCATCCACAGTATCAACTGAGAATTACACTGTAATCAACACTAGCAATCTCCTCCGCATGCAAAGAGACTATAGAAAGCTCTCTGAATGCCTTCGATAATGGCATAGGTTCATGGCCACAGCTCACCTACAATTCCTCTTCATGTTTTAAAGATTATTGGATAATCTAGATTGTATGTACAGAAGTAGAGTAATACTCTGTGTAATGTTCTTACTTTATCAAGAAAATGAATCATTAAGTTAATGGTCAGTAATAATTCCATTACAAAAATATATTCTTAATATCAGACAACAAAATCTTATTTGAAACTATCTTTTCAAAGCATAAAATTTAATTTCTGTAATTTGACTGATAACACTAATGGGAAATACAAAACATAATAACCCTTAGAAACCTAAAAAAAATTTACAGGTGATATTGTAAAGTATCTCTCTAACTTAGAATAATTATATCAATTTTTTCACTTAAGAAATAATAAACTTAATTTGTTTAATTTAGTTCAAGAACCTTATTTTTAATTAGAGTATCCTGTATAATACATCTATGCATAAAAAAGAGATCCAAAACACTTTCAAAATGTCACATGCAAAAAGATTTGTTCCATAAAATGTTTTAGGATTTCTAGAAAATAAGAAAACAACACCTGAGAAAAATATGCTTCCAAAGCTATCATTTTTAAAGTGCTTAAAGAAAATGGGAGGTTTACCATGAAGATAATAGTAGCTTGACCAATTTATAGTAATGTCCTTATTATAGTCAATACTATCATTCTTATTAGAAGCATTCCATATGTTATATTTCTTCTAAATTATATAAAGAATCTGTTACAAGATAAGGATGCATATATTTAAAGTGTAATTTATGTAAAAATAGCTTAAAAACCTGTGGAAGAGTCTTTACTCTTTATGTGATACATTTTTAATATACAAACTGATTTATATTCTGCTGGGGTATTTAAATTCTCTTAAGCCTATGTGTATAGTTGCTTAATGGTCTTCACTACACACATTCTTGATACCATAGCCTTACTTTTGCTCCTGCTTCTTTTTTCAGAAGGTGCTTGAACTTTTCCTGACCACCCGTCATTTCTTCATCATTTCCATATTTGTATCCTTATTTATTTCCATACTTTTGTACTGGGTGGTTTCCATAAATAGTCTTAAATAGGACGGATTCACTTCAACTCGGTCCTGTTAGACATTAGCTACATAAAAGTGTCACATTTGTAGCTGAAAGGCAGGTAGAATGTCTCAGCTCTTGGGGAATATCTCATTGCTTGTCTAGTTTGCATCTTTTGCAAGTATGTATGGCTGAGAACACACTAACCTCTACTTAAAATAGTTGCCTTCCTGGAATTTCAAAAAATTCACTAACACGAAAGAAACTACATTCTTCAAAATGAATTTATAGCAAGACTCTTAATTATCCTCTGTTCCTGTAAAGGGAGCTTTAATTAATGAGCACAACATTTCTAAAACTTCAGTGAAAAAGTGCCATTGATAAGTCACTGTTGTGGGTGGACTAATGCTGCCTCCCAAAACACATGTTTCCTCATCCCTTGAATCTGAATATTTTCTTTACCCTAGAGTAGGGGACTTCCCAGATGGGATTAAATGTATGGGCCTTGTGATGATATAATTCTCTGGATTATCCAAATGGACCCAACGTGTTCGCCTAATTCTTTAACAGCAAACAGTGTTTCTTGGCTACTTCAAAGAAATGTGATGTCAGAAGAGCACAAATGCCTTGACTAAATTTGAAGATGAAGTGAGAGGCCTAGGCAGAAGAAATGCTGCAAGTTTTAGATGGGAAATACAATCTTCCAGCTGACAGAACAAGGGCCCATAGATCCCAGTGCTACAACCAAAAGAACTAAATACTATTAACCATCAGTACAAACAGGGCATGAACCTTCCTACTGAGACTCCTGAGAACGAACATAACCTACAGAACCTTTGATCATAGCTGTAGGAGATTCTTAGCAGACGTTACCATTGAATAAGTATGAGAATAAATGTTATGTTTTAAGTCATTAAATTTGCAGTTATTTTTCACAGCACGTACGGAAAACTACTACAGTAAATCTTAGCCTTCATGTCTCTCCTGACCACTTTACTGTTTCCTAAGAGCTCAATACTATGAATTAACATAGAAAGAACAGATATTATACTTCAGATTTTGTCATAAGAAAACGACAAAGAAATAGCACATATGAGAATCACTTCAAGGGTGGCTCTCAGGTATGATTGGACTAGACTTCAAACAACCAGTGGCCAAGAGACTCAGTGGTGAGTGGTTAGAACAAAATAAAGTCAGTCCTATCAACCTTGAAACTTAGGGAATCAAAAATTCCCATAAATCTGTAAGTTGCTCAGGGAAATATGCTTATAAAAGGAATGACAAACCTTGGCTTGGATACTTAATGAAAGCTAAATCAACTATGATACTATATAGTTTAAATCTTGATGTATGATGAGAATGAGTTTTTCCTCAAAAATCTATAATCTGTCTAATCACAGGAAAAAGCATTAGACAAATGCCAGTTCAGGAACCATCTACAAAATACCTGACTATAGTTTCTTTAAACTGTCAAAGTTACGAAAACAAAAAGATTGAAGAAATTGTCCCAGCCATGAGAAGGCTGAGACAAAAAATGCATTGCGGTACCCTGGATGATATTTTAGGGCATAAAAGATAAAAATTAAGGCATTAGATAAAAACTAAGGAAATATGAAAAAATTATGAATTTTAGTTAAAAATAACAAATCTACATTAGTTAATATATACTAATATAGGACAATAATAACAAGAAAATTTAGATATATTGTATAGAAGAATTTTTAGAACTTTATGATTTTTTCTGCAAATATGAAAATACTCCCTTTTATTTTTAAATTACAAATACAGTGACATATATTTATGAAGTACCATGTGAGATTTGAGATATAAAACTATGCTTTAAAAACAGACTACTTATATGAGTCTTCTGTAGGGTTAGGGTTAGGGTTAGGGCTTTTTCTTCATGAGAATTTTGTTGAATATTCTGGCAATATATTTTCAAAATCAAATTTTAATGCATTAACAAGTTTAATGCATTATTAAGTAATATTTCTCAGGGATATTATTTTTCTATTTATGCAGAAAATTCACATTTTTAAGATGACAACTCGAAATAAAAGCAATACTTTTTTTTTCTTTTTTTTTTTTTGGCAGCAGGGATCAAACTCACCACCTTGCATCCACCAGGCAGGAGTTTAAGCCACTGAGCCAAACTCTCAGCCCTGGTTTTTCGAGGCAGGGTCGCACTACGTAGTTCAGGCTGGCCTTGTGCTCACATTGTAGCCCAAGCTGGCCTTGAACTCACAACACTCCTCCTACCTCAGCCTACCGAGTGCTGGGTTTAAAGGCGTGTGCCACCACACCTGGCAAAAACAATATATTTCATTGAAACCTTAGTGCCACCTCAAAAATTTTACTTTATTTTTTTTTTTAATGGGGGGTTCCTGAGAATCAAACTCAGGACCTTGTGCTTGCCAGACAGGTGCTGTGCTTCTGAGTCATATCCTCCGTCTTTTTTGTTTTTTTTTTCTATTACTGGGGATTCAACTAAGGGCCACTGTACCACTGACATACATCTTACTTCTTTAAAAATTCTGTTTTCATATGAATTCTTGCAAATCTTCCAAGGCTGGCTTCAACCTCATGACCCGCTTGACCCAGTCCCTTAAGTAGCTGGGATTAAGGGCATACATCACTCCCAATTAATTCTGATATTCAATCACATTCACTTGATTAGTAAAATATTTTTAATTTTCCAAATATTTTATCTCTTGTTATCTTTCTTTACCCTAAATGTTAATGCTCACTTTTATTATATCCCACTTTTGAATATGCAGTTTGTATTTATTTTATAAGGTTGTTCGTAATTTATGATACTATTGAAAGGTACACTTCACTTTGTTACTTTTGGACATCCTGAATGAATATAAAATGCTCTATACATATAAAAAGAATTTGATAGTGAATTAATCATTAATTAATATTTAAGTACTCTATCATCATACGTTACTGGGATACAGTGTTTTCATTTAGTATCAATTTATTGCTTTTAGGACTTGCAAAAAACGACATTTTGGAAAGTTAAAATAAGGAGGGTTTTCCATTTTTGGAGAAAGAGAAATGTGTCTTATGAAAACATACCTGCCCTTTACCATAGACATCAAAAACTAGGATTCAAGTGAAGCAAAATTGATAAATTTAAAGTAGGTTTCACTTAAAAGATAGCAATTTTTATGTGATTTCATTTCCACAAGTATCACCCAGGAATACATTGTGTTATCTCACATGATGACATGTGGAGATTCTTCAAAATACTCTCTGAGGCATTGTGAGAAAAGGAACATGAAATTACAATTATATAACCTGTTCTTTTGATATTGTTTTACTAAATGGCTTTATGGTCTATTTTCAATCAAAATACGAGGTTATGTAGAGCTTGGAGCTAATCTCAAATACTCTTTAAAATATTAAAGTACAGGATATGATTAGTCCTCACTGTATTTTTTTATGACAGATGCTTACGATTTCATATGACCAGGATGGAGCATCATTCCATCCCTGCCATTGTATTGTAAATTATTCATGTGTTCTATGTGCTCAGAACATAGAAAAGAAGTTTTCACAAAGAGTTTAATGATACACTCGATATAAGAATACAGCCTTCCTGGAAAGGTTGCAAAAAGTGAGATAAGCACATTTTGCAGTATTTCACTCTTCCCAGTATTTCTTCAGAAATAGCACAAAGGAAAACATTTGTTTTTAGATTATCTCTGTGTCTGATAAACATGGGAACAGTCCAAAATGTTTATCTGACTGTTTTATAGTGGATTTGAAAATGTTCATCCACTTTATGTCTCTTTAAAACATCCATTCCTGGATGACTTATGAGAACATGGAATGTTCTATGCTAAATATGTACAGGGACGCTTTTTCCTACAGAACCTCTTTCAAGCTTGACTCCCAGTGTTGTCACTCTCCTAAAGCTTCACAGGTAAAGTACCCCTGTCTGCATAACTTCTCATGACCCCTTCTTTCTCCTATATCAACATTTTTGTTCTCCTTAGAGCCTTAAGAGAAAGCAGAAGGAGATCTCTGAAGCCTTGGGGCCCAGGGAAGACCCGCAGCTCTTGTGTGCTTGTCTTTGCCACTTGTCACCATCTTGCAAAAATGTGCAACAAGTCTGCTGCATTCCATACAACTGGACAAGGAGTTTCTATGATACCTTCAGTGACTTGTTTTCCTTCCTTCGTGGTATTAAAGGATGCTGTTAGGTAAAAACGGTTTGAAGCATGAGTTTCACCCATTCATGTGCAGTAAATGCAATGAAGGAGATTTCACAATAGCCCTCTGTATAGCTATGAACCAGAAATGATTTGAAGGTGAAGTATCTGTAACTGAGATGAAAGGTTGAATAAAATTTTCTATTATTAATTTTTGTGTGGACTTGGAGTGCTATCATTATTTCCTTGTAATTGTTAATGAGATGCTTTTCTTTTCAGATTCCCAGAATGCAAGGCTAACATCACTCATCAATTAACTAATATGCTCATTGATATGGATAATAGGTCAGTGACCCTAAAGCAACAATTAATTCATGCTCAATACCAAGTGAAAACAATTATTAGAGAGACTGATTTTAGCTTCACTTGTAAATTAATAGAAATACCACATAATTCAGATGACTGTAAGTGGTATGGATATAATTGCCAATATTAACATAGATATGAACCATATCTCTATTGGTAGAGTAAATAATACAGTATTAAAGAAAAGCATACACCTTTGCATATTTCTGAGTTAAAAATAATGTAGTACATTATGAATACTTTGTATGCTGAATTCCTAAGATACTTTGTGCTGTCTCTTCCTGGTAAATCTCAACATGGTAATTCATTATAGAATGCAGATATATTTAAAATTACTTTATGAGATATAAGTAAAAAAACCTCAAAACATTCATGAATATTTTCAGTTTTCATCACAAGTATGTTAGCCTAATCTCTTTAACAATTTAAAATATTTTAATCTGGGTCATTTCTTAGGGAATTATGTCACATTTGTTAATACAATATTATCCAGATTTATATCTATTTAGAACAATAAAACTGGTGCATAATGAATTTATTGAAATGACATAAAAGAATTACATTGTGTTATTGTGCAGGAAACATTTTCACTCTACAAAATCTGAGAAATTCTGAAAAAGTGGTATTTCCATTTTATATGAAGTATAATAATTTATCACACAATTATTAAATAATGAGCCCTTGGTATGTACTGTGTTCCAAGCACACAGCTATTTTCAGGACATATCACAATAAAGCACTGAATATATGATACAGGTTCCAGGAAATGTATAACCTCTAGATGAGGAAGAGATACAAATTTAGATAGGAGAGAATTTCAACACAAGTATATTAAAAGTAACTGGGCTGGGGATATAGCTCAGTGGTACAAGCACCTGCCCGGCAAGCACGAAGTCCTGAGTTCAATTCTTAGTGCGAAAAAAGAAAAAAAAGTAATGTGTAGCTACTTTGGAATTAACTGTCAGTTTCTCAAAAAACTTAATAGACAAATACTAAATGTCACCAAAATTTAGCTCCTTGGTATTTATTCACATTCGTAGAAAAGTTATCTTCACACAGAAATCTCCATGTGGGTGTTTCTACAAGTTTTATTGATAATTACCAAAGTTTGAAATAATCTAGGTGTCCTTTAGTAGACAAATGGATAAACGAAGTAGTAGAACCAGACAGAGAGATTTTGTTTAACAATAAAATAAATCAGGTATCAAGTCAAGTAAATAATGCAAGAGTCTTAAAATGCCTGTGTCTAAAAGAAAGAAATCTGCCAGTAATGGCTACATATGATGTGATTCCAACTTAGCAATCCTCTGGAAAAGGCCAAGTTGTGAAGACAGTACCAGACCACTAGTTGTCGTGGGCCGAAAGGAAGAATGAATACAGACCACAGAATATCTTCATTTCAGTGAATCTACCCTATAACACTGCAACAGCGAGCATGTATTGTCACGAATTAGGAAAGACAGTGTATGCATGACATCAAAAGTGCCTCTTGATATAAACTATCATCTTTGACTGATAATATATGTTAATATAAATTCACAGATTGTAATGAATATGTTGCTCAGATGTGTGATGTTGATATTATGGGGAGGCTGTTGCAGGAAAACTCACTACATAGAAAATCTCTGTATCTTTTTGCTCAACTTGGTAGTAAATATGACAAGTCACATTGGGATATATTTTCTGTAGAACCTGCAGCAAACCAAAGAAGGTAAAAGTGGAAGTGACCTGTATAACACTTAGGGTTTCCCAGAAGGTACACCCTCAACAAGTGTTGAAGGCATCTATAAGCAAAGTAGCCCTCATAACACAGAATATTGACTGAAATTAGAGGAACATGGTAAGTCACGATTGCAGTGCATTCGCAGCTGCGAGAAAGAGAGAGGAGAAAAACCAAACAGTAGTTCAATTATATTCTTGGGCTAGTATTTCTGGTATCCCGTTCTGCACTGGAGAGATCGTGGCAGGACACTGGAGCTAATGCTAAAGGCAAAAACGAGGCAGAGTCCTGGAAACAGAGGATGCCGGCAAGAAAAGTGCTTTCTCCTCCTGCTCTCCATCTGCTGTGGCTACACCGAGGAGAATCACACGACTGTTAGCCCCGTAGCCTACTCATCGCTCGTAGGCCACTGGTTCATATATGAAGCATAGTTTCCTTTGCTCCCATAATGTTTTCCTAGGCAGTTCTTCAGAGGAAGAAAAGAAAAGAACTGCTATTTCCAGTTTTCTAAATCCAGACGTGGTTAAGGTAGTGCAAAATATATGAACCTCCATCCTAATATTGATGACTTCTTTGCTGTAATGTTTGCTAGACCAGGCTTTTAAAGAAAATACTCCCAAAACATGAAATATATGGTAAGCCACTTTACCACAGCATGATCTTGATTGACACAATAAATTGATATCGTGGATAATTTTTTTTCAGGCAGTTACCTCACTGTATATTCTAAGCCCTGAACTCCCTGTGTAGCCCAAGTTGAACGCAAAGTCGCAGTCATCTCCTGCCTCAGCCTTCCAAGTGCTGAGATTCAAGTGTACACTACCATGCCTGGCTAACGTGGACAACTTTTTAAAATGTGTAAATCAAATCATGGTTAGTGACTCTTACAGTACACAAATTGTACTAGCTATTCTAAAGTACTTGTTCATATTTTTAAGGTATTTGAACAAAATCAAATTTTTCATATCTCAAGAAAGTTGCACATTGATTTTATTCTAAAGCCAGGGAAGGATATTTCTGTAATCTGGCTGATATACAGAGTTCCTTGTTCATTTATATTTATATACATTCATAACTGCAGATAATTACCTTTCAGAAGTACATTCAAATCACTTCCTAAAATGGGTCATTAAATATTTGCTTTTGTCAGAGTATATTTCATTTAGTCAGTCAACTCAATGTTGAAATAGAAAAAATAGAAAAATAGGAAATCAGCGATGTTTTCATGTGGCAGAACTAGTTAAACAACTTCTCTCCTTTTATGTATCACGTAGAATTTTAATGTATAGCAAAATGTTATTTAAAACATGAAAATAAGAGTGTCATTTTAGTCTTTCTCTGAAGAGACAATTAATTGACTAAGTGATGAGTAGGTCTGTATAATATTACTTTTCTATATAGACCAGTTCTACGATTCAAATTTCCCCCCAGGTTTGCCACAGCATTTTATTTACTTATTTATTTATTTATTTATTTATTTATTTTATATATATATTTTTTTTAGGCACCAGGGATTGAGCTCACAACCTCACACCTGTCAGACAGGTGCTTAAGTCACTGAGCCAAACTCCCAGCCCTGGTTTTTTGAGGCAGGGTCGCACTGTGTAGCTGAGGCTGGCCTTGTGCTCGCGTTGCAGCCCAAGCGGGCCTCGAACTCACAACGCTCCTCCTACCTCAGCCTCCCGAGTGCTGGGATTAAAGGCGTGCGCCACCACGCCCGGCTCCAAGCCACAGCATTTTAAACTTTAGAGTGTAATAAGGATCTGTACACAAAGTACAAGTAAAATGTATATTTACATGAATCTTAAATTTACGTAAAGACCACCAAGTCGCAAGAGAATATGACCAGGACCAGAGATCTCCCCTTGCTCCGCTGACCAGGAGAGTTCCAGTACAGACCATGTGCTCCCTTGAAATCCATGGATTGCCTTTGCCTGTTTATGATCCTTATTTCCCTGGAAACTCACAGTGCATTATATTTTATGTTCACTTTCTTTCTTTTTAGATTCATTCATATTCTTTCTTGTATGTTATGATATTCAAGGCAATCCCATTTAACTTTGGATTTACTGTGTGAGCACACCCACATTTCTTGACCAGTTTCACTCTTGAGGGACCTTTAGACATTATTATTTCAGGAAAAATTTTGTATAATGTGTACTTGCATTTAATTCTTCTGAACACATGAATATCCTTCCCATGAGAGAAGCAGGCAGAAGAGAACTCCATTCAAGATTCTGAATAATGCAGCTTTTGTAGAGATTCTAGAAAGTTTCCAAGGAATTATAGCAGCTGTTATCCTCTACAGCTGAAGTTTGGAGGTTTTACTTTGGCATAAAAAGGTGGCATTGTCTACCTTCTTCATTACAATCTCTGCAAAGAAATTTTCTACATTATCATTCTAATTTGGATTTCCATGATGAATAATAAATATGAATAATGTTGCATGTAGCTATTGGACATTTGGATACAATTTATGCACTGTTATTGCAAGAGTTTGATCCAAATTCTACAGGGCTTTCTGTTTCTCTCATTGATTGTAGTTGTGTCCCTAGATATCTGTGCTGCAAATATTTTCCCCTACTCTGAAATATGTTTTACTTTTTTTTTTCTCTTAGTGGTATTTTTTGAGAAAAAAATACTGTCTTCATATAAACCAAATATTAAAGCTTTGTGCTGTGCACATTCAAAATTGTTTTGTTTAAATATTTTGATTAAGTATTTGCAGTGATGGATATGCTACTTACTCAAAATAGTCCATTATACATTGTGTACAAAATCATGGTACTATACTAATAAATATGCATAATTCTGTGTGCTGATTAAGTATTAAAAACATGATTTTATGCTTTATTGGTCCTATTTTAGATACCATTTTAATTCAAAGCATGAGAAGTGTCCTATGTACTCTTTTAAAGCCTTCATGGTTTGAATCTTCGTATTTAACTATTCAATTCATCTAGGTTGATTGTTTCTGCGTAGTATTAAAGAAGGGCTGTTAAGTCTTTGTATAGCCAGTTGCTTTAATGACTCATTGGAAAGCTCATCTGTTGCCATTTCAAATTTTAATTCGTTTTGATTTTATTTTTCTACTGTAATTGGATGAGAGTTCCATTGGTTTTGGCATTTCTGTGCATCTTTTGCATTTATGCTTGCCTATGTTAAAATAATAACACAGAAAATCAGTTCCTGCCATTTTGTTAGCATTATTACTGTATTTACATAGATTCATTTTAACTTCTGGTCTTCTTTATTTGTGAATTTTATGTACAGTTGTAAATTTTTATCACACAAACCAGGTTCCCAAGAAAATTTGTGCATTTGTTTTCGATTGCATTTTGTTGGTGTGTTTTTTATTTAAAATTTTTAAATTTTAATACATATTTGCTTTACATAGTAATCATACTCATCATGGAGAGTTGGAGAATATGCATAACACGTTTTAGTTCTTTTTAAAATCTCCTCCCTCCATCTCTTGGTTACCTTCTCTTTAGCAAAGTCCTATCATCCTGTTTCCTATTACCTATTAATATCACTGCTTCACATTCTGACTTTTTCTATAAAGGTGGTTTTAGTATGTACACTTTTTTTACTTAAATGTAGCATTTTACCACTACATTTCAACACAATGATTTCACTTTACATGCATCATAAGGAATTTATACATGTGGTTAAACATTTTTAATAGTCTTTACTTCCCCTTACCTCCCTCCTACACCTTTCCTCCATCTTTAAATTGTGGTTTATTTTGATCTGTACATGGGATAAGAAAAGATTTGATATATGAACAAGTCTTAAATGAGATGCGATATTTTAAATTATAAACATTTTTTGTTGTTAGAAAATGTAATGGGAACATTCTGCATACTGGTTTAGAACCAAGTAAATGTTTTGCATGTATTGCAATTGTTCTTGTAAAGGTTTTTAATAAAAGATACCATTAGCTGAGTTTCTTTATTAATTATTACACAATACATTACTAATGAAATAAAAAATATATTGCATAGAATCATACTTATTTCCTGCTGACTTATTTTCATTCATTGTAACTATTTTTCACTTTCTTTTAATGTTGCTCTCTTCAAAATTGATGTAGACTTCACACACACATACAAATTTAGAGTCAAAGATTGCAATTGATAAGAAAAACATAAAAATGTCTATCTTATTTGTTTTTGGATGTTACTCAAAATAAAATGCTACAACATGAAGAAATTAGTAGTAAAAAAGACAAATAAAAACAGATATGAATTATAATTGTATAAATTGTAACACCCTCTATTAGTACATAGATTAAAACTTTGTATAACAATATTCATAATTTCCCATTGTATGAAAATATCATTTTACCTTGAATAATTTTATTTGCATTTATATAACCAGCTATATTATATTGATTGTCTTTATGTACATCAGACCAGCAAGAATATATTAGATGACACTGTTTAGATCTTACTGTGAGACAGTCACTAAAATAAAAGCTGCTTTTTCAATTGATTGATAAACTAAACTTATGTAGTAGGATATGCTAGTAATACCAACATTCTCTAGAAGGTTGAGGCAAAGGGAAGCAAGCTTGATCCTACTCTGGGCAGTTAAGAAATTTTAAAACCATGTCTCAGAAGGAAATATACAAAAAAGCTGATGATGCGGCTCAATTATAAGACCCTGTGTTCAATTCCCTTTATCACAAAAAGAAATAAAAGAAACAAAAACTAAAAAATCAAACAGTTTTGAAAAAATAATTTTTAATTGGAAAAATGTAACTAAATAAATGTTGAAATGTATATTTGCATGTACTTACACATTTATATTTATATATGTATTTGTATGTGAAACATATTGTGTAAGTTTCTATGTGGGTTAGAATATAAAAATATTAATATAGATAAAGGTAATAGACATACAAGCATATAATGCAAGGAAATAAAGAAAAGTGGAGAAAGAACTGCAGATATAAACATTATCAGAGTTATTTGGGTAGTATTGTAGCTATAAAATAATATTTTAATTATGACTGTTTGAGACTCAATTGATACAGATTTTAATTACTTGAGATTATTTTTCACATTTATAGATGATATTTAAAACAGTAAAATACTAAATAAATGTTCCATTAGACCATGAGGCTTACTTCATGCTTTAAAGACAAGAGGACTCATCTCAATATCAGTATAGATAGTACCATGCTGTAGAGCTAAAATGCCTCCTGGAAGTGTCATGTTCAGAGCTGGGACCTGTTTGCAGGTGACTACTGTTGGACATGACTTAAAGGGCATCTTCTTGTCCTCATCTGCTTTGTTCTTTCTCTGCTCCCTGGCCTGTTTTATGTGAGCAACTTTCCTCCAACACACATTTTCTCCATATCTTTCCTGCCTTGGACCTAGCAAGCCATGGAAGGAACCCACTGAAACTGTTAGCCAAAATAAACCTCCCCTTTTAATTTGCAGGTGTTGGGCATTTTGTTCCAGCGATGGGGAAGTGACTAACACAGATGGTAAAATGGAATATATTATCATGTACATGTATATAACAGAATTACCAGAATATAAATTTCTAGTACTAACAAGAGCTATATTTATTTTGATGCCTGCTCTGTACTGTTCTAAAAATACTATTTTAGATTTGAGAATTAGGAGGATCAGAGAGGGTTTTTGATGTTCTTATTGGTTTTTTGTTTTTTGTTTTTCTTTGAGACAGCGTCTCACTTTGTAGTTCAGGATGGCCTTGAACTCATTATGTAGCCCATACTGGCTTTGAACTCACTGATTCTCCTGCCTCAGCCTCCTGAATGCTGGTATGACAAGAGTGTGCCACCATCTGGTTTAATCAGAGAGTTTAGATATCATGGTTCATCACTGACAGATGTACCTCTGGATATAAGACTTGTTCTTAGAATATCTGTGTTTGGAAGGACAGAAAGTTCCAAGAAGTTAATGTAATAATGGATCCAAATGAGACTTGAAAAATTTCACGGACTTTACAGTTTTCTTGGTTAATCTTGAGGGGGTTCCTCTTTAAGAAAAGGGACAAGAAAAAAACGACCTGAACATGAGAGGAAGACATGTCTAATCCTCAACTAGCTTTTTTTATTTGCCCTCATTTTCTTTTAATATCAGAATAAAAATATTTTAAAATAAAATTTTGTTATTCACATGTGTTAACTATGTTACATGTTTTACATGCTGCTCGAGAAAAGTGCCATTTGTTCATATAAAATGTGCCAGGAAACAGTAGGCAACAGGTTGGATGGATCGGGGTGGGTGCAGGAGAAGGCTGGAGAAACAGAGGTCTGCAGACATGAGTAGGAAGCCATCCTGTGGAGTCTCCGCTGAAGTCAGTGGGGGAGCACATGTGGATCGCAATGCCTGTTACAAGATGGTAACACTTGGAGGTGTGCATGCCCTTCCATAAAGAAAACAGTATGTGGCTAATACTCTCATTCCCAAACTCTTTATTCAGTACTTTAAAAATGCTTTTCACATGTTTAAGGTTTCAAAGAATTGAATAAACTCTTAAAGTAATCATAGTCTAGTGGAAGCATATTTATGTTTCCTCTAAGAATTTAGATACACAAGTTTTCAGTCTAAAAATTTTATAGTAGATAACTGACATGATGTCTGAAAAAAAATGTCTCCAAGGGTCATAAATCTGCTACCTGATGTAGCTATGGAAAAATTTTGGACACTTAACATACTTATCATTACACAAGATTCTCAATATAATCATGTTTTAAATGTCTTATAGGAAAAGATACAAAGTCAATTTCAAAATTGATAGAAATTACTAGTCATTGTCACCAGAGATGATGTATAACTGTGCGTCTCCACTTGCAGATACCTTAATAAGGCAGAAAGATTACTTTTATAAATTGTTTTGCCTGGAAATCAGCCTATTGTTTACATTAGATGCTTTTATAATTTATTTTAAATATATGTGTCTTATGCGTAGTATGTGAATAGTATAAATTAAACTGATCTAATTTATTCAATCTACATATACATCTGTTTTGCTATGAGACAGGATCTTACTACGTAACCTAAGCCTCAAACTTCCTATCTTTCTGCCTCAGCCTTCAGAGTTCTGGTATTAGAGTTGTATACCACCATGTCCAGCTTTTGCAATTTTCTTGTATTTTAAATGTAAAAAAAAAAAAGTATATATCTGTGGTTGCATTTGTTTATTTGCATCAATTTAATTTTAGCAATTAATAACCATGTTTTCATCTGGATTTTATTTTTGGCTTTCTAAAATATTTATGAACCATAATCTGTAATAGTTATTCATTTTGTTATCCAGAAAATGGCAATAAAACAAGATTTTACTCTGTATCTACACTGGTACTAGATTTTAGCTAACCTTAACTTAAAGAAAATCTAAGTAAAACCTGTATATATCAAAGAATTTAGGGCATGAGTAAAGTAGACAGAGTTTATATTAAGTCTTAGTCTCTCTCATAATCATACCCTCATATTTATAGATAATATCAAAATTAAAAAGACAACATATGTGATCCACAAACTTACTCTGAAATGCCTATAATATATGGAGATACAGACAGAATGTGAACCTGTTATGGTTTGTGTTTGGATGTCCCCCGAAAGCCTCATGCAGTCATGAGGGGTCAGAGTTTTGGGAGGCAACTGAATCTAGAGTTTGTGACTGATTCATGGGTCCAGTGCTACAGTTGGCCTGGAAGCGGGTATCCTGCATACAATATAAGGAACTAAGGGACAGAAAGAGATTTGTTCTCTCTCTCTCTCTCTCTCTCTCTCTCTCTCTCTCTCTCTCTCTCTTTCTCTCTCCCTTTCTTTCCATGTCTCTCCATCTCTCTCTCTGTCTCTTTCTCCATTTTTATCTGTGCCACGTGTTGCTTTTGCCATTTTCCACTGCCATGAACTGTTGTCCCTCTGTCATGCCACCCTACCTTGGAGCCAGCCAACCATGGACTGAAACCTCTGCAAACTATGAGCTAAATAAACCTGTCCCCCTTTAACTTTGGGTGTTGAGTATTTTGTTTCAGCAAGGAGAAAAGCAACCTACACAGAGCCTATGCTATGCTTCCTTTAAAATCAGTCTCTAATGAAAGACAGTATCATGTGTTTTTCCACATGGCAACAAGTAAAATATTCTTTTAGCTGATGGAAATATAGGTTGAAGAAACAACTTTCAGGAAGGAAGCCAGATACACGTACAGAAGAAATATCCTTCCCAGTGAAAATAATTGCTGCCTGTCCACTATGAAGAGATCTTTTATAATGAACTAGACAACAGGAGTCTGGCTAGTCTTTTCAGACATGATACTCAATTAAAATATCAGATTCTGAAATGGCTGGACAAATCAGACATTGCAGAAACCTTGTCTGACACCTTTCTCTGTCCTTCTGACTATGTCATTCATGTGGCCATCAGGTGATAACAGAAGACTACAAAAAGAGTCTCACTGATTGTCACAACATAGGTAATTTGTTATCCTGAACTGCTAGTTACAGAGAGTGTCCCTGGGAACTTATGCCTAAGTGAGCTCTTACACAGGCTTAGAATACCCTTTAGCCTCACTCATTTCAAGTGTTCATCTACAAATTTATTTCCCAGGCTTTCGTGCCACCAATTTTCTTATCTAATTCTGCAAGTTCATCAATTGTTTGGACAAATGTCTGGCGACTGCCAGAAATAACTGTAGGCTTGTAAACTTGATCATCTTTACAAAATCAGGTAGAACAACCATGTATTTTGAAAGAGATTTCTTATGTCTGACAACCCGAGAGAGTCAGTGTCCCCATTAGTGCACTATAGCAAGTAGTTGCCAGAAAATTTTCTTGCTCTGGGTGGGAGAGGGAGTGAATTTTTAAAAACTCTATTCAGGTCATTAATTTGATGAAGACCTCCATTATTATCCAAGTTAATCAGCTTCACTCAAAGTCCAGCATTTTAAATATGAATCATACAAAGATATTCTCACAAAAGCACATAGAATCATGCTTGACCCAAACCTGATATCCTCATGATACGCTCAAGCTGACCCATCAAATCAATCATCACAATTAAGACATAACTTTTCTGAAGTTCAGTTCAAGTGAATACTTTAGGAAGTTCTTTTTAATTCTTAGTCTGAGCCATACCTTCTAATTAGTTTTCCTGGCTATACATCAAGCTTTTTGTTCAGTATCATTCTTATGTACCCTGCTTCACAGTTGGTTAAAATACCAAGATTTGGGAAATGTTTTATTCAATGTCTTACTTGAGAACTCCAGTTTTAAACTGTTTCAAAATTGAGATTGGGAAAAAATGTAATAGAGACACTGCAAATGGCAACAAATTTCAACACAAACGTAGTATGTTTTGTGACCCAACTGCTTTAAATTCCTTAAAAGAATACCATATCTCTATATGATGCAATTTAATAAAATTTAAAATCATGTTACGTAAATGCATACTTCAAAGTTCAATTTACATTTCTTGAAATAATAACATTAGGAAGCAATACCAAAAAAAAAAACCTTTCAATACAATTATACTACCTAATATATTGTGGAGGTTAATAAAAATTAACAGATAATATTATTATTTCTGAAGTAGCCTACATTATTCTTATGAGATTACATATAAATATGACATGGATAGGTGTTTACATCTTCAACTGATAATTCAAGTTTATTATGGTATATATTTGTCTTAGTTACATTTCTCTCGTTGCTGAGACAGAATACCTGACACCCAAAATGAAGGAAGGAAAGGTTTATTTCTCTTGCAGTTCTTGGAGGTTTCACTGCATATCCAGCAGGCTGAAGGCAGGGTGGAATGGGGGCAGTCATTCATTGCAGATACCAACAGCAAGGCACGAACTGGCAAGAGAGATGCATGTTCTCCCCGCCTTTACACTGTATGTCAGCTCCAACCCTGGGCAGGTGCAGCACTCACATCACCAATCCCAGTGCCAGACAACAACCCAGTCATGAACGTTAGACTGAGCCACGTCCATGCCATGATTACATGAGACTTGGTGCGGCCACCAGACCATACCCATAACAACAATGAAAAAAACTAAGTTTAAGAACCATGTTTCTGTGGTGCTTGTCTTTGCATTATTTGGTCATATAACACAATGCATCAAACATGATGAGAACTATAAAATTTGACTGAGGTGAAGATAATGTCACTTCAAAGGGCACCATTCAGTGCAAACTCCCCAAATTAAAGGCACCATGAGGCTTTTTATAGTTTATCAAAATGTAAAATAAAATGCAAATCTCACATAATAGTTATAGATTTTAGCTGGAAACAAAGTTTATCTATTTTGTTTTTTTAAAGCAAACTAAAACAACACAAAAATAATCAATGAAGGTAATGAAGTTACTCAATATCTGAGTTACTTTTTCTTCAAAAATAACAGAGAAAGGCCCAACAGCTCTTTTAAATCTCATTAACATTCTGACTTTGGAGATGAAATTTTCAACATCGAAAATGTAACTCTACCCTAACCTAAGAGGTCACTTAATTCAGTAGTAATTTATCAATAGCAGTTGGCTTAAAGAATTAATCCCCAGTATGTGCTCATTAACTTGGAAAATGTTATAATAATATGGGTTAGGTTACATGAACTAAATCATGACTACTTAGTGAATAATTAGACTAGAAAATTATTACAGTCTTACCATAAATTCCTTTCTGTTGTATCAAATATGAGTTCCACAGGCTGTCAAAATTATAGTATAACAGGTTTAAATTTTCACACTTTGAAATATTATAAAACACTTATATCATCTAAAAAAGTAAAATTTATTCTCATGAAGAGCTATAGAGAATACAAATAAATTCCTCAATACCACATCTGTGCAACTCATCATTAACAATTACCTTGCCCCTATGTAAAATCTGTATTTACTGTATGTATATTCACTCAGTCAATGCAATTCAGTCACTTCATGACTTCACACAGATCACATCAAAGCCACCAGACCATAAGTTAAATTAAATACACATACAGAAATCAACCAATGAATATATTCCCGGTTCCCCTGTACTCATTGATTTACTCTTTATTCTTGTTTTAGAGAATAACTTAAGAGGAAAATAAACACATCTAAAGTAAAATCAATGCAATAAAAAATCACATGCTGCTTTCAGTAATTTTAATAACCCAATAAATTTATTTCTATACACATTTATCTTATCCATGAAAAGTTTTAAAAGAAGCCTTTGTCAGAAAAATTGTAAAAAGAAGTATGGGTTATAATAAATTGAAGGCATTTATTTACTTATCTTTTGTTTAATGGAAAAAAGAAAAAAACGTTAAGACAACAAAATGAATAGCATAACATTTTCTATGATTATAAGAACAAACATCAAATAGGCTCTTATTAAAATGTTCAACTAAACAATAGAGAAAGAAGAGATATTCACTTTTCAGGCATAAAATTTTTATGTAAAACCATAAAAACAGCACAGTGAATATTCTGAATACTTACAATTTCATTTTGAATATAGCAATACTCTAATTTTAGTATTGGTTTTGGAATCACACAAAGAATTACTGCTTCATTTCATTCTCATACAACGTATGAGTAGAAACTTAAAATGAATATTATAGTGAAAATATCCTCCTTATGGAAATCATGTTATAATGACACATATATTGATTATTAATAGTTTTATACTGAAAAGGAATGAAAGTATTTCTCATTTGAAAACATTAAAGTCAGAATCTAATTTGTATGACCAAGGACAGAAAGGACTCTCTCCTGGGAAAGACTAATTCCTGCTTTCCCTTCATATTATGGTCAAACTGTGATAAAATAAGAGATGAAAGCATGAATTGATTAGATACTAGAGAATTAGAGAAAAAAATGATTTGCTTATCTGAATGGTTCCTTGGAAAATGAGCAAGTTCTAGGATCTAAGAAGTCTCAGATTAGCACATGGACTAAAGACACAAATTTTAAAGGAAAATTGTCCTTTCAGAGTCACACATTCATTATGCTGAGAAGAAATTGTCTCAGAGCACTGATGAAATTTCTACCAACTTGCAGATGAAAGATGCGGAACCAGAACTCACACCATCAGCCTCTTCGGGATTGGTGGCACTGAGTAACCCTCCCCATGACTCTCCTGAGCTGAGAAATTATCATGCTGGTGAATAACTGATTATATTTTTTCACTCCCTTTCTGACTGAACACATCATGAGGATGTCATTAAAAAGAAAAAAAGATACCTTCTTTCCCATGAAATTTTTAGTACCTTGCATAATGCAAGCTGTTTAAGTCCTCTAGAATGAGCAGAACAAAGCTAGAATGAGTAGAACAAAGCCATGAAACACTAAAGTCATAATCCTAACGTCAGTGAGTGAATATTTGGTCTTGGATCTTCATTGTTCTTCTAATTACAAAACAAGGTCTGTGTTTATGATGAACTGAGTAGATTTACATAACTTTCTTTTCATTATACAGAGAAAAGAGGAAGGTGTTAAGACAACAAAGTGAATAATGTAGCATGTTTTGTTGCCCTTGATATCATTGTTACTAAAATTTTATGAATTCATGCAAAATTTAAATTTTCTCCAACAATTTTTTCATTAAAATAATCCCCAATGAGGATTTTCAAATGATTTTTGAATGCTGTTTAGCCAGTGGTTAAAAACATTTTTTTAAAATCTCTTTATTCGAATGCAGATACAGCCAGTCATCCAGTCCCCTGACATAACTTCTGCACTGAAAGGGATCAGTGTTAGGTGTTTTTTTTTTGTTTGTTTGTTTTTTAAATGTAAGTCCACAGTGCAATTTTGTAGCGCAGTTGCTCTTTTCAGGTTAAAGAGAAATGAAAGACTTCTAATTTAACACTAAATGCTTTTTATTACTTGTAAATTAGAAATACATTCATATTTAATTATTCACAGAATGACAAATATACACATATATATTTATATTTAATATATTTATATTTAATTGTTCACAGAGTTACAGACATGATTTTTCATTGTCAAACAGAAATATATTATACATGACAGCATTTAAGAATTTTAAGCTATTGCAATCAGAATCAGAAAATAAACTACTGACATGCTAGTCTGAGACTATGTTTTGATATCTTGGATACCTTATAACAAGTCCCTTATTTTGGTTATTGATTTCTATAGAGGATCCATTAGGTTCAGATGCTTTCATTCTTAATTATACAATCTCTGTGAATGTCAGCCAAACAAATTCCTGTCTAGGGTAATTAGACACTGTTGACAAAACACCTCTTTCTATACCTGGTGAAGGTAAAACAGAAGTGTACATTGGGGTCTTAAAAATTAGTTAAGTCTTCAGCATTTTAAAGAATAAAACTAAGTGTTATTGCCACACAAAGATATTAATCTGTGCAAAAAACTGGTTTTCCTTCAATAGTCCCTAAAAACAGACACACAGAAATAAGTACAATCGAGACCTACCAATTTCTGATGTCTATCTAACGCTTCTCAAATTTACTTAAGTTATTTAAGGCAAGGTGAGCAAATCATCTCAATCTAATATAGACAATATACATCGTTTTAAGATAAAAAGCTGCATCTGGATGTATCGACTTCTAAAAGACAGGGTAGATATGTAAAAATTACCATCAAAATTCCCATAGGATAACTCCAGAAGAATTTCAAACAAATAAACAAAAAAATTCCTTCCAATTGAATTGGATGAAACCTCTGAGCAATCTATTGCAGGCTGTAATGAAATTACCTCGGTGTTTGGCAATTAAAGCATATGCACTATAGCATATGAGAAGGCTAATTGTTTCAAGTACTTTGCATGCAAATTTGGCATAAGTAGACCAGTGTGCACAACAGCAAATGAAGAGCATTTAGCCTGATGGTCTTTGAAAAATGACCACAGATGATATTCATGTTTACAGGTTATATTCAAAGGTCCCATAATATTTTATAGCATCGTTTTATTTCTTGTGAATATACCTTTGTCCCATTTTCTGTTTTCATGAGAAGTTATAGTTTATAAAAGTAACTGCAGTATTTCCTGCTTTCTCAATCTAAATGCTATCTCAATTCTAACTCTTTCTCACTCAGAAAATTTTCTAATGACTACAGTAATAACAACTATATTGCCACATCTTGAATCTACTCACCCCATTTTGGAACTGTTTATTCATTTTGCTTCTTTTTCTGCCCCTTTAATTCTATCTCAATATTCCCTCTCTCTTGCAACTCTAATTTCTCTCCTCCTCACTAGTTTTCAGTGACTATTAACTACCATGCTTGCTGATCCTACCCAAATAAGCAGTTTTTTCCCAAATATTTATGAATGTTAGAATCCTTGAACTTTACACATGAAGGATATATGTACTGAAAATATCCTCACATTTCTGTACCAACACATGTACATTTGGACCTCTCATTTTATCTCTGAAATTTGTGCACTAGCCTTCATTCCATTGGTTTTAGGAATGTCATAATTGTCAAATACAAAATTCAGAGATTTTGAAAGTGTCCTAGATTTTTCTTTCATTTAGTTTTTAAACAATCAGAAGTTTTCATTTAATATCCTCTAATCATTCTAAAGACATTCAAACATCTCTGTAACTATCACTGGTGTCTGAACATTTGAGTCTTACCAAATTTATAGATTGACATTCTGATGACCAAAGTTTTGATATTATGAGGCAGGGCCTTGCCGGAGGTGATTAGATACAACAGCAGGACCTCCATAATTGGAATTTGTTCCTTACAGAAGAGACACCAACGATCCAGATGTGTCTGTCAACCATGTCCAAGAAAAATGCCATTATGAACCAGGAATTAGGCCCTTAGCAGACACTGAATATGGTGGCACCTCAGCTTGAGCCTAGAAGAATCAAGTAGTATGAGAAAATACATTTTCAAGTATTACAAGCCATCTACATATGATGTATTGCCATAGAAACACAAATGAGTCTGATGCCTAGTGGCATTACTAGACTCTTCTGGAGTACTTTTTCAATAATTTATTGATTAACCCACACATGCTTCTTAATTGCCCTCAACTTATATTTCACCAAACCACCAGATTGAGCCCAATTAATTGAAAGCTTTGAACCAATGTTTTCAAATTAAAGTCCTCACACAACAGGGTCAGCATTACCTGCAAATTTATTTGAGGTGCACTTCTCATGTGTTGACCCTAAGCTATCAAATGCGGAACTCTCAGATTGGGGAGCGACAATTTGCTTTATAAGCCCTTTGTGTGATTTCAATGTGCACTCAACTCTGAGAAATGTAATTCTTCAATCCTAAAACTAGTACACACATACTCTACATGCCTCATGCTTCCAGCACCCTTACTGTTAGACTCCTTGGAATAACCTTACTATATTTTCCCATCTAACTCTTTAAGTCATATGTCTTTATTTATAAGTCATATGTCTTTTGTTTACATCTAAATATTTATTTAAATAGCTATATGTCTTTATTTCCCAAAAAAATTGACTCCTATGATTTCTTCCTTCTTTAAATTTTTATCCACAGTTTCTCTGATCTCTAGCCTACGTGCCTTGTAGGTAGAATAATGTTTTATCTATTTTAATACCAATAAAATTCAAGCATACTGATTGCTTATATTGAATACGTAATATAGTTGTTCCACTGTACTGAGGAAAAAAAATAAAAACCTTCATCCTAAAAGCTAATACTCTTACCCAGGGAAAAAAAACTATATACCTCAGTTCACAAACTTAATTTGTTCTATGGTTTTGGAAAGGATGGTTGCCTTTGTGCTTATGTGGGAAAGATTGCTGTGCCCTGTTTGTCACCCAATGCCGAGTTTGCAGGCAAAATGAAATTTTACCAAATGCTTCCCTTTGTAAACCAAATTGTTTGCAAATCAAAGCATTTGTGATATCATTAAACAATTCTAAATTTATCACATCCTCTACTATCTAAGGAAATTCTGTATCTTTACTTCAGAGGCCCTCAGAACAAAATGAAATGTTTAGAAGTCAGGCACATGATTCAGCTTTTCAGTCTCTATGATTGCATGGGATAATACTTTATAATAAATATATTTTTGTGTGCTATTTATTTCTCTATTGCACTTGAACAAATATAATAAAAATAATCAAATAATGAATACTAAAAATAAACACAAAGATAAAGTGAAGAGTGAGGCTTAATAAAGCAGTGTTTCATGACTCTAATTGTCACTGTGATCCGTCAAACCATTTCTTAAGCTTCTGTAGTATTGACATTCACATCCCATTTCTTGGAGGTCTTTTGCTAAAGGTCAGGACAGAAAGACTCATAACCAAACAACATTCACACCTTGTGTTTTTTGTAGTTACTCTTAGGAGGTCTTTCTGGATTTTAACAGAAATTGAAAGAAGAATATTGGAAAAATAATTCATTCACTCTCAGGTAAAATAATAGTGCAGTTTGCAACCACTTACCAATGCAATCGTGTTAGAGACTGAGTTTCTTAACTCCTCCATGTCAGCCCATACTTGATGTTTGGAGGACTCTGAATGATCAGCAGCCAACTGTCTCACAGATGAAGAGCTCTTACTGTCTGAAAAATTAAAGAAAGTATTCCTCATTGTAGTCCTTTCATACATGATTTCTGAGTATAAACAAAAATGATGAGGAAGAAGAAAAACAGCAGGGCCAGTGAAAACAATGATTAGAATAGTAACACTGATACATGTAGCAAAGACTGGAATTTACAGATTAAGGTTTCAAAGCAATTTTATAAATATGCTCAACAATTTATAAGCAATCATAAAGAGTTTAAAATACTATGCAATTTTAAAAATATGTTCTGAAATTAACCAAGTAGAATGGAGGTCTTAGAAAACAATAACTTCAAGAAGAATAACTTTGAGAGGAGGCTTACTGGTAGAGAAAAGAGATTGGATACTGACAAAGATCATTAAATTGAAAAAGGGTAAAATAAATACCCAAATATAAAGTATAACATCCAAATAGAAAGCATACTTAA
Organism: Dasyprocta punctata; assembly: GCA_004363535.1. Classification (NCBI taxonomy): domain Eukaryota; kingdom Metazoa; phylum Chordata; class Mammalia; order Rodentia; family Dasyproctidae; genus Dasyprocta; species Dasyprocta punctata. The sequence continues at coordinate 92,259 of RJWM01001706.1, read as the reverse complement.
TAAAAAATAAGAGAATGTCACTAGCTGGTGGATAGTATCAACTAGTATAAAATTTCACAGGTGTTTCAAGAGATACAAAGGAAATGGAGGGAAACACATTTGAAGAAACAATGGCTGTAGTATTGCCAAAGTTGATGAAATATATCATCATACAGATCCAGAAAGTCCACTAATTTCCATGCAGGAGAACTTCAAATTCAACCATTCAATCACTAACAGCACTTTGGGCTCTCTGCAAATTGCAAAGAATCAAAGAAACAGATGGATATTTTTAAAGTAACTAGAGGTCGCATGGCGTTCCAGGTATAATGATGAGAATAAGAATAATGGGAAATAATAAGAATGACAATAAACTGATGCCATAGGACAATAAAATGATATGTTAAGTGTGCTAGAAAAGATTAAAACATATCAATCAAATCCCAGAATTCTCTAATCAATAAAATATTGCTCAAAAATAAAATTGACAAAAACACATTTTAAAAAAATGGAAATATGCTGAGAAGAAAACTACTAAAAAATTTTGGGTGGTAAAGAAAATCGATAACAATGGAAACAGATTAACAGAGACAAAGGTAAACTTCAAAAAATATTAAATGTATGCAGATATAAAATGAATTTTTAATTTTCATAATTTCTTTAAAAGACAAATGATAGCTTAAAGTACGGTAATGGTGAAATGCCATGATGCTGACATTATAGGCAAACATAAAAATATAGTACTGTAGGTAAGTTGAAGCACAATGAGTTTTTACAAATTTTGTGAGGTGTTACATACTAGCTCAGGATAGACTGACTAGTTAAGGGGAGCTATTATCATCTAATTAACAATCATTAAAGAAAAATATAATAACAATCTGTGCCTTACCTTTAAAATGACTTTGAGTTTGAGACAGCAGACTAGAGAATATGTTGTTTCTTTTGAAGTGGTCATACTAGGGTTTATTAGAGCAACTGGTAATTTCACTCATTATTTTAATGTCCATATTCCTAGATTTAAAAAGATTCACTTTTTTTAGAGGACCGACACTGCTGCCCTTTGCACAAACATTGCCTAAGTAATAGAAAATGTTTTAAAATGCCAAGTCAAACTGTTCTTTTCTTGCTCCAAACCGCTCTGCCCTTAAAAAAAAAAACTCAAAAATTTTATCATATATATTATTTAAGTATATAATAAATGAAAAAATTTAATATGTACACTGCTGTTATTTTGTAATACGTCTGCATTAAGTGCAGGGCCACAAGTCCATAAAATGAAGTCTGTTCACAAATGTGATGAAAAGATTTTAAACGCCAATTTCAAAATAGATAATGCACTTTTCCATCTATGTAGGTTAGAAATCTTTGTACCAGATCTGGGGAGGTAACATATTGTATATTTATCTGTTATTTAAATTTCTCTAGGAAAACCTAATCTCAACATTGAACCTAGCATAGATAATGATTGGCAAAAAAGAACGTAAGCATTTTCTTTAAAAATTCCATTTAAATTAGGCGTCAGTTGCAAGCTATTATTTGGATAACCAGCATGCACATTTGTGGTAAAAACTTGACCATTAGAAATTATAGCAATATCTTTAGTTTTTATTTCATAAAAATCTAAAATTTGTGTCGTGTCTCTGCATTTAATAAAATGATGTGAACTGAACACCATGTAAAATTTTTGTCACATTTGTGTATATGAAAGACGTGACTGCATATTATGTGTGGATATGTCCATGCTCATTGTATTTATAATCTGACTATTTTCCTAGTCTTTATGTAATGATACTGGATGTCTTATAGCTCTGCAATGAAAAGAAATCAGGGACACCTCCTTAAGGATGGAGCACTAGCTTGACATCATTAACAAAACAGTTGGAAGAGTGAGTGATAGCACTTGCTACTCCTCTTTAAAAAAAGTTGCAAATTTTTCATATTTAATCCATTCTTTGAGTTCCTTGTTATAGTCAAATTAACACAAGTTTCTTCCTGTCATCTTTAATTAATAGAATAATTTGGGCAGCATATCTGTGTAAAGAAGTTACAGCCAAAGTATAATGTAGTATTTAAAAATTCATTTCCATATGCATTATTTCTGTATACATCAATTTATTCAGCTGTTTGTTTTTTTAACTGCTTGCAATTCTTCAGTGTCTTGGGCTTATATTGTTTTAGTGTAAAATATTAGTAATTATGTCAGAGATACTGGTTTAATCTAGTAAGTCATTATCCACTAACTTTGGAAGCAGACTACCTAGAATCGAACATCAGCCTCACCATTATTTGTTGTGTCAGCTTTGGCGTGTTACCTAACAGTTACCTAACTATCACTTTCTTTACCTGTAAAGTGGGTATAAAAATAGAGTGTGGATAATGAAGTTATTGTGAGAATTACAGAAATGAAACACAAATTGTAGGATTTAGTTAAGTTAGACTGCCAATGTGATTGACCAGGATAGGGGTAGGTCATGAAAGCATGACTATGAGTACTGCATCTCTTCCCAGGCCCCTTCCTCTCCAGAGCTTTGGATCTGCTCTGCCTCTCAGACACCATGGAGTGAGCAGTCTCTTCCATCATGCCTGTTGGCCAGCTCGAGGGGCCCATGGGAGATTTTCATGGGTGAGGTCCCAAGGCTCAAAAACACAGGCATGTGAGACATCAGCAATAACGGCAGGCAGTATGGGGCAGAGCAGAGCACAAGAGTGCAAGAGTACAAAAGCAAGAGCCCCCTATGTCTTTACTGTATAATTATTATACAGGTTGTTATCTCACATTTACATTCTTACATAGTACCATAACCAACCCATGCATGTTTACCCGTGCTAAGCCATGGTTACAGAACTGCATCCCACTATGCATCTCTGCTAGATAACTGGGGTCACATCCTCAGGTGTCCTTAAATGCCCCTGAGCTATGCAGCAGTCTGAGTGGTTCCCCACAATGCCCTTCCACAATCAAATTCCTACCTTGAAGCCAGCTGACCTTTGACTGAATGCCCTGAAACCATGAGAAAAAATAAACCCTTCCTTATTTACAGTGCATGTGTCAGGTATTTGACCATCATAATGAAAGCTGTTTAATACAGGGTTATCTTGAGCTTATTACTGTGATAGTAATTGATAGACTAGTAAACTAAATATACCAAAGCAAAACAAAACATGGATGAATATCACTCACCAAAAATTCAAACAAATTTAGATTTCTTCTTTGTTGAGAGTAAAAGTAAAAATAGTGAGGTAAAGAAAGAGTCTTTCAACCTAGATCAAAAGGAAGAGTTAAGTAAAGATTGGAACATAAGAACTGTCACTTTGTTACAGGCATTGATTTCAGAATACGTGAGGACTTGGAGAAGGGGACTAGGGAAAGAAATTGTTGATTTTATAAGAAATAGTCCGTGTTCAAAACTGTACACCAATCGGCCTCATTAAAATCCTCTTTGCATTTTCTTCCTATTTGTGCTTCCTCATTGTTTGATTTTCTTTGAAATGTTTTTAAATATAATATTCTGAATATTTAACCTAATGTCTATTTTCAAGTTTTGAAGATTACATGAATGGCAACATCCAGGAGGATACACCTCCAGGTAACCACTACCCACACATCACAGAAATCCAAAGCACTCAATTATCTTCTACAGGTTTTGAGAGTTTAAATGTAAATGTAAGATGAGAAGGGAGATAGCTGAGGAAGTGTGACCATAAAACAGGCATTGTAAATATAGGAAACTTGATTTTCAGTGCCTATGTTTTTAAAGTACCAATCTAAAGAAAAAAGAAGCACATAAAGAAAGCAAGTGAATGAAAAAAAAATAGGAATATTTTCCCTAAAAATACTTCATTGCTTCTTAATGTATGGCTCATCAAAATGCCATGTTAATATCATAACAAATACCCTAGAAATGGCTGAATAATCAATTTACTTTCAAAATAAATTGTGATATGCTCACAGTTCAACTCAGATGGCCTGTAAACACTCTAAAGATTTATCTCTTAAGCTACTGGGGTAATATATGTACCTCATGAATTACTAATTGCTTCATTTTTTAAATAGATAATTTTTGGAAGGTTTGGAAGGTTTTTCTTGATAACCAAATACACTTTCAAGACAGTAAGGATATAAACTAGATTACTCTGACATGATAGAAGGAAGTTGTACTGATAAAAAGAGACTTTTGGAACAGATGCAAAAGGAGATTGATGAGATTACACCACAAGTGGGAGATGAGAAAAGCTGTTCTATTTCCTTTTGGAATAGGGACTCTATGAGTATGAAACCTCTGCATACCATGTCTTAATACAAAATACACCACATGTACAGCAGTGCAAGAGGCACTTTGCAGAAGTAAATTATAACTGCAATATGTAAGTCTCAGAAAATAAACTCTGTGCCTTAGATACTTATACATCTTCAAGAAGTTTTACTTATTCATGTGCATGCATGGGAGGTGTATGAAAATTGGATTTGCATTTTTTCCTCTCTTGAGCAATTACTTTAGAATAACCTTTCTGGTCATCTTTCGTTATAATTCTGAATCTCAGAGCAATAGTCTAATTTATTCCATAGCCTTGGTGTTATGGACATTGGTAAACAACTTACCTCAATAGAAAACAGATCAATCAAAAAAAGAAATGACCATTTTACTATTTTTGCATAAGAAAACATCCTCAAGTTATTCCCTAATGATTCCAATACATTATGCCAAAAAATACGACTCTGAAATAACTAGTTTATCTTTCTCATATTCTTGAGCTACTTGTTCATTTTTCCTGTTGTATAATCAATTAAACCAAACTATAGTAATTCAAAACAACAATCATTTAGCAGCATATACTTTTCAAGGGTGAAGAGTCTGCTCGGCTGGGCAGTCCTCTCCAGGTCACAAAAGGCAGCTTCCATGTGCAGCACGCCGCAATAAAGCCTGAAAAAACTTAGTGTTATTACAAGAGTAGCTACATAATTACCTTTGTCATACATTACTTGACACAAGAAAAGAAGATATCCCATCCCATTCACAAGTTTTGCCAGCACTCAAGGGAGATGCATACACTGGGAGTGTACCCCAGATAGGAGGAAGACAGTGTTGGGAACCATGTTAGAATCCAGCTAAAGAATGTAAATATTATGTGTTGCAAATGTGGGGGGAAAAAAAGGACGGAGATTAAGAGGTGGGTGGAGAGAGGGAAGGGATAGGATAAAAATGAATTAAGATCTGTTGTGTACATGTGCCAACTTCCCATGAGGAATGCAAACATTATGTGCTACACACATGTACTCATAAACTAAAATAAAATTTAAAGATTTGGGGAAGAACTTGTGGGAGTTCACATAGGTCTCTCGTGATACAATCAGATACCAGCTATGTCTGTGATCATTTGAAGTTCAGAATGGGTAAATATTCAGGATGACTTAACTCATGGTATCACTCATGCTGGCATTAGTTGGGAGCACCATCAGCTCTGAAACACTGGGAGTCAGACTTCTTAGGAGGACACAAGCATCTTCAGGATGGAGTATCCAAATAATCCAGGCAGAAAGCGCCTGGCTATTTGTATTGGCACTGCTGATCTTAGCATGTTATTTTTCCCATCCTATTATTCTACCAAATTCAAAACCATACAGATTTGAGGGGAGGAGATTTTCAATGAGGGACCTGTCAAATAATTTGCAAAAATGTTTTAAAATACCATATAACATGAGAATACCAGGACAGGGAGTTGAGTCACTGAGTTTTTGATACTGTGAAAAAGATACAGCAATACCTATTAGTAGAACTCCAGCAATTAAAAAAGAAATGGCAAACACAGAAGGAACCAGGACACCATAGTCACATGTTTTGTTTTGGTGCGCTCCCCTCAAATTGTCATCCTACACTTCACTTCTTATTTAAATGAGAGTCTTGCTGTGATACTCTTTTAAAGGGGCACAGCAGAAAACTTTCTCTAAGAATAGTTAGTCATCTGGAAGGAGTGACAGTTGCTTACAGAGTGTAGGTTCTCAGATAACTCATGAGCTTCAAGTTTCATTCACGCTCCAGCCAGGATGGATTAGACTGCCTACACGCATAAAGGAAACACTACTGCAATTTTTAGAAATGAATTTTCCCAGCCTCCTAAAGTTGTCTAGAGCTGGGGTAGGAAGATATTCCACAGTATTCATCTGCAGCACCATTTTATACTTTTCTTTTTCCATTATCATATCATATAAACAATTCGACTTTAATCTTCGTAATAAAGTCACAATATACATTAGTCTGACCAACTGCATTATATACTTTAAAATACGAAATTTTGTTTTGAAAAGTATTAGTAGCCCTCAGGAGGTTTTAGAGTATGAAATACACATAAACTAGAAATCATAAAGGGAAAGGTTTGCTCATTATTACTTAACAAGAGAGGAAAAACAGATACAAACATCCTGGCAGGTTTACAATGTATACTAATTAGTGCTTCATGGCCAAGTGATTTTGATCCACTGAGTAGCCTGAGTTTCCAGATTGGAATTAAAAATTCTGCATTTATTTATTTATTTAGTTAGTTAGTTAGTTAGTTAGTTTCTTTACAGTGCTATGGTTTCCACTTGACTATCTGTAGGCTCTAGGAAGCTGTGACTGATCCACTCTGGGATAGGTCTGCAAAGAAAATTCATTTAACCTTCTCACAGCTCTTAGACTATTTACTGAAAATGTTTTCCCACAAGCACTTTGCTTTGTTAGAGCACATCCCTGAGCTCTAATAACTCAGAAGAGTTTATATTTGACTTTCAGCCAAACTCCTTTAGAAGCATATGTTTTTCCAAAATGCCAAAACTGGACCTGTCACTACACAAACTCATTGGGAAGCTTGAAATTATTATTCAGAAAAGAAAATAGAAATGGACCTATTAATCTATCAAAAAGGTAAGGAAAATCTTAGTTAGAATGGTTTCCTGGTAGAACTCAGCTTAATATTTATAATAAATCTCTCTTCCTTCCCCCCCATGTTTATTTAAACTCTTTATTCTGAATACTGATAACAAACAAAAAACAAAATATGCTATTTTCATTTTGGACAACTGCTCTGAAGATGAGCAGTGCTCTGAAATAATATTCAAAAGCATTTAAGTGAAATGATGTTGAGAATTCATAGCAAATTGAAAAGTATTACTGATGTATTCCTTGTATTTATTCCCTTACATTTATCCCAGCACATAAACACTGAACAACAGAGCTGTTATTTCTTGGGTTAACTGCACTAGCCAATATTTGCAATGATGAGATACTGCAAATAGTATGAGAAAAAAATGCAATGCACCTTTAAAAGAACAACCCTACTCTATCATGGCTCACAATGATAATGCTGTCTCACTCATGCTGCATAACTTTCTAAACCCACCTGATAAATTTCCAAAATTTGTTACATCATTTTTATTCCTGCATTAAACATCCTACCTAATTATTCTCCTGTATTTTTAAAGATCTGTTACAGCTGTGCCTTCACATCTATCTCTTCAGCATGGAGCTATGGACAGCAAATGCCTACAGTGACAGCGAAACTTTTAGATCTTTCAATAATACAAATAGGCCACTGCTACATGCATACCATAGGTTCGCCACCTCTGGAGGGAATCACCTTTGTACATCAATTGACTGCCTTTTCAGTGGTCGCATCAATGTTTAATTTTCGATACAAACTTTACTGTCCCTCTTTTCCCTTTCTTCATTTGGCAAATAAAATCACTCAAGATATTGAGCTAGGTGCCTTTCTGCGCCTGACTGCTGTGGACACAAGTTCAGTGTCCATCACTGACTATGCTGTAGTTCACTGATAATCTAGCAAAGTCTGCAAGTCATTTGGTAGTTCCATTCCAACAGAGTTCAAACACTGGGATTAAAAGTTTGAGATTTATAAATAGGTATTTCATAATGTTCTTACTATGTATTATCTACCTCAAGTTGGAAAGTACTAGAGAATGATGACTTTTTTTTAATAGATTTGCTTAACAAGAGGTTTTCCTTAGTTATTTCAAATTGGTGGAATTGTATTTACATTTGTTACATATAATTTTTTTGATCTTTAGTGTATTTTCAAAAGAATAACATTTTGAAAATCAATCGCAAGTTTTTCATAGTTGAAAATTTCACATTAATCTTTGCGATATCATCATGTACATAAATTTGACAAGATGTGTTGTTTTGGATAGTTACATTTCGAACATTATTTAGCATTTTACAGTTGATAGAACAAAAATATTATTATAATTTTGAAATAAATGATAGTGTGCAATAAAATCAACAGTTACAAGGTGACAGCATGCAGATCTGTAGTTCATAGACAATTAAACATGGTAGGAAAGGGATGTGGAGAAAGCAGGAAGTACAGAAATTCTGGGAATGTATAACAAATAAACCTGTTTGATTGTTTAATTAATTTTATGCCTAAATCTTGTAACCTGAACAACTACTTCTAACATAACAATATGCAATATATTAACTAGTGTTGATTTCTTATGTTTTTTTGAAACTCTGTATTACTTCTGTCCTTTATTCTGTTTTGATTTTTAAAATATAAATAAATAAATAAATCTTACCAAGAGACTAATCCTAGAACTTGTGAGAAGTATAAAATGAGAGAGATTCTATAGAAACACACTATGATTTTTGCCTAATACTATGCTTTGTAGACGTACTTTTTAATATTATTAATACATTGACTTTTTACTGAGACAAAAAGTATGTTATGCTTGTTCAGTGTAAATGTTCAGTGTAGTATCTTTGAAGAAAAGGAAAAGCAAGTTATGGGGCTAGTAGTCAAAGTTGTTCTCTCCTTTGCAAAAATAGAAAAACTCACAGTTATAATGAAGGGTTCACAAAGCAAGATGAAAGGTGTTGAGAAATAGTTTTAGGGAAAAAAATAACCCAATTAAAAAATTCTATTGTCTAATTATGTTATTGTCATTCTATGATATTACTCTCATACTACTTAGCAAAATAAATCTATACTATTTTTGCAATAACTTGGAGTTCAATGAAACTGCCACCGTGAATTCTATGAATCTATGTTTGGTATAGTAGTATTAAATGATTGAGTAACATGTTGGCTAAATATTTTCTTTCTGGAGAAATCTGGAAAATTCAAGACTTGGTTTTTGTCTTGTGAACTGTGATGTAGTGACCTCTCATTTATGTTTTGATACACCAGTTGTAAGTACCATAATAAATGTGCTAGAATACATCAATTTATGTCTACATGTAAAACCACATAATATTGCTGGACGTGGTGGTCCACACCTATAATCCCAGCACTCAGGAGGCTGAGGCAGTATTATTGTTGCAAGTTTGAGATGAGCCTGGGCTACAAAGCGAGCTCAAGTTCAGCCTGAACTGCATAGCACGACCCTGTCTCTAAAAGACAAAATAATAATAATAATAATATTTTATATAAATTAAATGGTTAAAAGCTCAGTAACTTGTTCCCTGACCTGATTCCCTTTTTGTGCAGTACTACAGATTGTATTCAGGGGCTCAAGCAAGTGCCTGGCCTCATTCTGGCACTTTTAACTTTTTATTTTGTGACAAGGTTTCACCTAGTTACCCACGTTGGCCTGGAACTTGTATTCTTCCCACCTCAACCTTCCCAGGAGCTCACATTAAAATTGCATCTCCATGGCTTGCTTGATGTTTTTGACAATATAAATTAATGACATTAGATAATATACATTATAAAAATTACTATAAAATAAGATAAAATAGAAGAAAGATAACTTTATTTTCTACCTTAAATCCACTATACATCAAAGAGACTGCTGATTGATACCTCTTGATATAATGCTTGAAATGTAACTTCAATTTTAATGACCTTTGCAGTGCTAGTAACAAAAATATATTCTTGAAAGTATATTTTAATGTCCTCAAATTTAGTACATATTAAACTAAATACTAGAATCTGGAGAGCTAAACACATATTTTCACTTAAAAAGGTCTGTATATACTCATATACATATATGTGTGTGTGTGTATATTTTGTAATCTGTACAACTCACTTTGAAGATAACAAAACACAATCTATTAACCAGTATTAATCTCCTTCTATTTTGTTTTGAAATTCTGTATCAACATTTGTATTCTGTTTTTTGTTTGTAAAATAAAAAAGAAAATAAACCAATGTTAAAATTGTCAGATACTATATCAACATTCTTTACAAGTTGTGCTGCATAAAGTTCACACTGTAGAAATTTTTCAAAAATACTCTATTAACTAAAGACATCACATTCTACAGTAAATTAATTGTTCAACTCTACCATTGCAGAGACAAAATTTTGATAGCCACAAGTTAAAGGAGGACATGTTTGATTTGGCCCTTTGTTTCAAAGAATTCAGTTCATGGTTCACTTTTTCCAAAGCACAAAGTCATGGTAGAAGGACATGTCATGGAAAATTTGCTCAACTCATGGCATCAGGCAACAGAAAGACAAGGATGAAGCAGGGACAACATACAATCTTCATGTTCATATCCCTTGACCCATCCGGTCAACCCAAACGTGCTTGACTAATCCTCAGGGTGTCTCTCTCTCTAACCAAGAATAATCATCACAAATCCCTCGATCCTGGTCATTCTACCTAACTGAATTTTGTGTTTTTGGACAAACACCTTCCCACCCTGCCTTTCCTCAACACTTCGGATTTGACAATCACCATTTTACTCTTTATATCTACAGGATCAGTTCTTTGAGGGTACCACATGAACAAGATTTTATAATATTTGTCTTTTTGTGAGTGGCTTACTACACTTAATAATGCCTTCTGTGTTTATCCCTGTTGTCATAAATGACAGGATTTCCTTCCTTTTACCGTGGAGTATTCTTTCATTGTGTTCACATACTTGCATTCATCGTTCGTGGGTGGACAGTCAGGTTCACTTTGCAGTTAGCAATCGTGAAAATCTTGCTGATTCTTTTGAATCATCTGATTTCAAAGAACAAGTATGCATTATTAACAACTGAAGTAGAACTGTTACATTCTACTAACAATTATATTAGTAGAATATTAATAAATACTTTTTAGAAACAAATGCAACAAAACTGTATATTAAGTAAACCTTCCTCAATTCCCTGATTTCTTCCAATTTAAAACAGTCTTGCAGATTTTGAAGTATATTTGATTTTCTTTAGCATATCTAACATTGTATGTCAAATAGTAAGGAAATTCTACGTTTCTTATGAGTTCAGATTACATTTATTACTTTAGTCAATGGCTCAATAATTTACCCACTCATACTCATTTTTAATATTTGAAGTTCTCCTTACCATTTCTATTCTTAAGTTTCAGAGTAATGGTAATTTTGAATTCATTTTGTGTTTACAAGAACAATTGTAATTCATAGAACTGAAGAAAAGGGAAACAGGAAACATTTTAGATAGAAACAATTTAAATTGAGATGAATCAGTGTAGGCTTGCTATTCATCTCATTTTGCTCAGTTAAGGCACAGAGACAGGTATCTGGATTTGCTTAAAAGTTTGGTTATTTTTCTAGGCAAGGTGCTAAAAGGAAAAGGTTGTGGATGTTCTAAAGTTAGTTGATTTTCTGGGGATGACAGTGGTCCTCATATAGAGCAGCAATTCTCAGAATGTATTCTATGAACTATCAGGTTGTTAGTTACTTTCTTGTTACTGGGACAAAATAACACACCCACAAGTTAAAGGAGGAAATGTTTATTTTAGTTCACAGTTCATAGAGGTTTCAGTCCCTGTCCAACTAGCTACAAGGCAGGGCAGCTTGACAGACGGGTGCAGAAGAGGAGAAACCGTTCTTGGCACTGGCAGGCAGGAAGCAACCAGCATTCCTTCAGCTTTCCCATGCCATTCTATCTGGTCTACAAGACTATTGGTTTGTGCCACCCACATCTGGGGTGGGTCTTCATTTTTCATTATGTCCATCAGCCACATACAGAACTACACTAAACCAGTCAGTGGACTAAGCCAGTACCACACACCCGTGATCCAGGACACACCTATGATCCAGTCACTCACAAAAACCCTGCCTATGAGTGAATGAGGCTTGAGAGGACATCTAGATAAAAGCCGCAACCAGCAGCATCACATTGTCAAGGGACTTTGAAGAAAACAAATTCTAAGGTCCTAGCCTAGAACTACCGAATCAGATCTCTGGTAGAAGGGCCCAACAATTTCTGTTTTGACAAATCCTCTGAAGAAGTACCATGAATATGGATGAATTTCTGAGTGAATCAACTTTTAAAGTCAGGAGATAAGACTGAAGGTGCAGATTTACAGTCAAGATTTTTGGAGGTGTTTTATTATGCTCAAAGAATTGAGTAATTGATATGCCAGGGTGAAAAAAAAATAAACAAGAAATGATAAAGTCAAGGGAGAAGAGGAAAGATGATTTCTTGAACAGATCATGTTTCATTCAGCAAAAATTACCCTGAGATAGTTAGTGGAGCAAGACTCAGAAAATTGATAGAAATTACTGTTAGTAATTCTGTAGCACCTCAAATACAAGGTGAAAATTACAATAAGGAAATATAATACTACAAAGGAGCTTTTTTTATTCAGTGAAAAACATTCTTAAGGTAAAGTTAATAACTTTCCAAAGTCATTAAAATGAGCAGTAACTGAACATATGTATTTCCAAGCACATGTTACAGTTAGTGAGATAGACAAAAACAAATAATTACAACTACACGGGTTCACAAAAAATACATAACTCAGGATTATGAAATAAACAGAACTTATATTAGTTTCCCATAAAATTAAAAATAAAATATTTGTATCTTCAAGGAAATAATCTTACACTAGTCCATAAATGCACAAACGGCATTTTTTCTCATGAAAATTTTACATAGGGATGATAAAACCAATATCATAAAATGAAATACTGATGTATTAAAATAGATCATCCTATTACTTTATATAGGTCATTGTTCTATTTTTCTATAATCACAGTTGTTTTATAACCAACTTTTCATAAATCTCCCATCACTCTCAATCTCTTATCATTTTCTCAATTTCATCATGCACATTAATTTTTTATTCATACCTCTTGACAATGTCCTGCATTGCAATAAGTTCCCACTTATTTGTTTGTATTATCTATTCTTCCAAAGAATGTTTTATGAGGTTATACACTTTACCTTGCTTCCCACTGCATTTTTAATTCTAAGAATACCTTCTGACACATATTCAGCAATCAGTTACTCTTGCTGGATAAGAAAATGAACACATTAATGACTGATATTGCTGCCGTAGTAAAATAAGCCTTCCATGGAATAGCATGTTTATTTTCTGGATAATATATTTATTTTTACACCAGGAGTTTGGTTGGCATTGACAATTGTGACTAACTTCTCAGTTATGACTTGCTTTAAAAAATTCTCAGGCAGGAACAATGCCACTTTCACTAGAACTTCATTTCATCATCTTGAGTAACTACATTAACAACATTTCAGGAAGATTGAATATTTCTAAGTTTTACATATTTTGTTGTTGAATCATTTATTAACATGACCTTCACATTTATTCAATAATATGACATAGAAATCTATGGCAATAAATATAGACTTACTTCTTTTTATTCAAAAGCAAAATGATATCCCAGTGCCTATTTTGATCATCACACAGCTAACTAGTACTAAGTGCTGGACACTTTTGCTTTCAATACCACAAAACAATGTAAAAATGTATTCGCTTGAATAATTTCCCATATATGATAAATTTTATTGTGACCAGATGTCTCCCAAAATGTTTGCAGTACTATTTTCTGTTCTTTTCGGCACCACTAATATTTTATTATATTAATAACTCTTACTTTGGAAAATATTTCAGAGTTGCCAAAATATCAGAAGTGATAGAATGACTACATTCACGGTAAGGAAAATTCAGTAACAGTTACTCACTTGAAAACAGCCCTGACATATGGGAACACAGAAAACAAAACCACAAATGCAGAGTCATTTTTTCACTAATGGATGAGGAGGAGATTGGGATCAATCATAGAATGAAAAGTGTTTCTTAAAAACAAGGTATAGGCAAAAACAGGTTGTTTACATTCATGTTACTGATGTGATAAAAGTCTTTGGAAATTTTATTTTTCTTATTGGAAAAACAGGAGTCATAAAAACTTGTGTTTTTGTGAAGGTAATATATAAATTTTAAATGTCAATAACAAGACTTTATAAGAATTTGTCTAGCAAAGCAATACATAACTATTTTTGGCTAGTCTATTTTTCTAGTACAAACTTACAACTAAAATTTAATACAAGGATCTTTATATGCAGATATTGGAAATAAATTTATCACTTCTGACAGAATGAAGGCTAGGTTAAGCTAGTCCATGCTGCATAAGAAAGTAGTTTCTGCATGTCCTTATTTAAGAATTACCCTTCAAGGTTTGATTATTTTTAATGGTTCCAGAATGTCATAACTTATTCAGGATCTATGACTTTATCTATTCCTTAATTATTCATGCTGTCCTTTGTTACAACTATCAGCCACAGTGACAGTATCATTCTTAGATAAATTCACCTGGTACTTGTAGAATGGCCAACAGTGGGAATAAACACATTTAACTTGTGCCATTTCATCCAGCAATAAATAGAAGTCTAGCTTTCCACATGTCTTTCTTAAGAACAACAAAGACTTAAACGTGTCTATTGGCATTAGCTATGATCAGATCTGCTGTGTGTGCCTATTCACAGTCAATGGCATAGCAGGAAAAATGATTTTGTATTTGAATAATTGAATGTTTCCTGAGAAATCAGATTTTTTGACACCCTTAATTCTTTGAGAATCTTCCAACCATAAGTTAATATGTAGTTGGATCATTGTTTTATTTCCACAAATCAACAGAATTCATCATCTCAGAATGAAGATCTTCGATATTATTTTTTAAACAAGAGTTTAGGTAAAGGGTTTAAATAAAATAACACCCTGTTTATTTTGTACACATCTAAAAATTTAAAAACTATCTTTATCACACATTTAAATGCCAAAATCATAGGGAATGTTAGTAGTGTTTTAATGGTTTCATTAGCTATGTACATTTTTGCTATCACCAGAAAATAAACCTTTATTAAACTCTTTAAGAAGAAAATCTAAATAAATAAAATATAGAATTATAAAAAAATTTTGATGGTGTAAAAATGTAATAGGAAAAATGAACCTGCACTGCAAAAAATATCACAAACTTCAGTTACCTACATAGAGCAATTAAATCTACGATAATTCAAGCTCATTTTTGATACAACTACCAATGGAATATGGTTTTGACCAACTCCTGAGGAATACAAGAATTCCTTGATATTTATGTACTGATATACATATGTGTGTTTTCATGACATATGCACAGATACATGCACACACACATACACCTTGCAATTGTATTTTCTGTTTTCTTTCTTATGTAACCCTAAGGTAATGTACGGGTACAAATTCTCTATGATGAATGTGATCATTATGTACATCTAAAATACACCAATAAAATATGATTACAAAAAGAATCATGTATTTGTTAGAAAGGCTTTATACCACAGAAAAGTGCAATAAATAGAAAGTATGATTCTCCCACAACACACACACACACACACACACACACACACACACACACACATAGAGTAAGGGTATTTTGCAATGTTAATAACTTAGAATTACACAGTGATATTCTTGATGGTATGTTAGAACCCTGAATCCACTTTTAAAATTTTTGAAAATTTTTCAATTATTATTTAGTGACTACCCAAAAAGAGCCTGTGTATTATCCTTCTTTCTCATCACTAACACATTATACCTGACACCCACAACTAAAAGCGGAGAGAATGACTTGGCTCACGGCTTCAGGGGAATCAGGCTATGGTCTTCATTTGGCTCCACCACAGAAGCATCTGTGAGAAAGAGTGTGGTGGGGAACAGATAGCTCATTTCAGCCCAGAAGCAGAGCAGGGGAACAGAACCAGAGGAGAAGGGGCCATGACACGTATCATACAGTCTCTAGGTTACACCTCCATGACCCAGCCAGACACACTATGGGGTATGCTTTCCTAAACTCCTAGGCCATTCCCAGGCCACTCAAGTTTACCTAGTTAATGTTAATCAGTACAATTCAGAGATATATTAATTTTGAAAATATTAAGGAAGCAATTTTAACTTAAAAATCTATTCAAATGAATTTCTATTTAGATTTTGATTTGAAAGAATCACAGAATAAATTTTGTATGTTTTAAAAAGGGATTGTGGATAAAATAACTGGTAAAACTTGACTTTCTTCCCTAAAAACATCCTATAGCAATTCAACTCCTTTAGCCACTTAAACCTGTTTTCCTGACAGCAGTTGAGGCTTGCTTGCTTGTATTATTTTTGTTTTCATATTGCTTGCATGTTTAGATCCAAACTGAGAGCAAATGGAAACTATTCTTACATTACATCAAGTTGTTATTTTTATATGAACTTTTAGGTGCACAGTGAGAGAAAGTTTTTGGCAAATGATTTTCTGAAATCATATTCAAATGTTAGATATTACAAAATCACCTTGGTGTGTAATGCTATAAAATTATTATTTTTTGCTACCTGATGTTATAAACTCCTTTTGTACTTATCAAGAAGATAAAATAGTACGTTATTTTTTATTTTTATGAGTGAAGAGTTTATGGTGTCTCAAAAGGTGGGCAAATGATTTGTCCTTCTTTCAGTTGCAGCCAATTATGTAAGCCAGAAGTAATAACAAAGAAAAATTAGGTAATAATATGAGCAAAACACCCTTTTTGGTAATTCATGAAAAAACTCTTAATTGCACATTCATGAGATATTAGGGTAGTGACACTGCTAATTATTCTTCCTAAAGCACAGTAAGGGTAATTAAAGTTAATATGAAAATACACAAAATAATAATATAAAGAATTAAGCTATAGCAAAGCCCAGATTCAAAAAAAAGCAGCTGATTACAGACTTAAAATATGCTTTTCTCATACATATTAGGGTATGACCAATGAACCAAATCAAATTGTCTAATGAATTCAGTAATCTAAAGAGGGATTAAGTTGATAATTATTCATTATGAACTAATAGATTAAAAGGTGATAAATTATTTTGTTAGCAGATAATAGTGGTTGACAATTTGTTATAAATTCTTGTAGCATTTATTAAAATAACATTAATCATGCACAGCTGTTCTGCTCTTAACATTTGAGAGCAATTCATTCAAAAGCAGTATCTTTTGTTCACAGGAAGGGAACTGATTGTGTGAAGATACGTTTATTTAATGAAAAATATGTGATTAGCTTCTTGTGTGCTCACAAATTAGTTTTAAAAGCATGAGACATCTTTGTGGTTGAAGTTCCAGATAAATCTATGAAACATTACAATGCTAATTTGAGTACTATAGCATCCGACTGACCTCATTACTGAGTAGCATATCTAAACGTTATTAAGTTAAAGATCTCATTGCAAATTGTGAATTTGAATGTACTCCAGTTCCTGGAAAAAAAGAAGTCTCCCTCTACTTGATTACACAGTTGCACATCAACAGTTAATTACATATTTAGATTGGCCAGTGCAATTATCTCCCTTGCATAATATTCTGGCCTTTCCACATAAGAGATTTTCACTTCCTTCCTTAATATAATCCACTTGATAGAACCCATATTGTGCTCCAGCCCTTTCTTTGCCTTAAGTGATGCTCTTTATATGTGGAGATATGTGAGAAATCTGATACAAATCTGACAGACTTGAATGAAGTTTGGTGCTAAAATGGGGGGGTTCAGTTTCCTCAAGGACAGGACAGGTGCTGTGTTCTAAAACCAACCTTAGCACTACTGCAATGATTACTTGGTTGTACATGGACAACCAAGCCTATTCTGGAGTCACAGTTTCTTGAAGAAGCCCATTGGAAACCTTTTCCTCTTTCTAGTCCTTCCTCTCTTTAACCCAGTGAACGAAACCCTGAATGTTCTCTAGTACCTTTGTGCTTCCAGTTTCCTTCTGCTAATAAACAGACAGGGCACGGTAAGATGATCCTTTCTGTTGTTCCCTTATTGTCAACAATGTGACATATAGGATTTATACTGTACTGTGTATCCTGATACTATTTGGTAGAATGTTCTATAAATGCCTCTTAGCTAATTTTAGTGTACAGTCTTCTATTTCTTTGATATTCTTTACAAATGTTCCATTACTGAAAGTGAGATTTTGGCAACTCTAACTTTTTTTTAAATTGATTATACCAAATTTGCTTCATGCATTTTTGGATTATTTTGTTAAGTACCAATATGCCTACAGTTATATTTTCCTGATCTTTTGACTCATTTGTGAACACTAAATGCATATACTTATCTCTAAAAATATGTTTTATACTGAAGCATTTCCTGTGATTCAATTATAGTGCATTTTTATAGTGGTCAATTATGTTGTGTATCTTGTTCATATATTCCCTTTACTAAAATTACGGTATTTTGTTTACTGGAACTAAATTCTTTTTTTCTATAAGCAGTTATAGATGGATGCTCATTTTGTAACCAATTAAATAATTTCTTCCTTTTGTTTAGATTTTCTAATTAATTTTTGATTACTGTTTGTCTTCATACAATTGATGTTACATCTGCAATTTTGGCATGTTTTATTTCTTATGTGTTTTTATTATACTATTTGAACTCCAGTTGCCTTCTTTTATATACTTTTAATTTTCTAAAATTTTGGCATTTTTTATGTATTATATGTTTGCAGTATATAATGATTACATTCACTGTAGAGGATTGGTACATGTACATAACACATTTCAATTCCCTTGTTTCTCTCCCTTTTGTTTCCCTTTTATTTTTCCAGTATCAGATTCATTGATTTAGGATTCATTTATTTATTTTTACTGACACATTTTACAGTACAAAATGATTCTGTTTATCATGGGGAGTTTGTATATGTAAATAACACCTCTTAACTGGTTTATTTCCTCTACTCCTCTCATCCCATCCCTTTTTACATTATTTGAGTGTTTTAGTATAATATATAAGTTAATTCATTTCTTAATCATTTCTCTAGGACTTAACAATCCATAACTTATCAGAATCAACTTAGGATTTATATTATTTTAGTAAGATATAGATACTGCATTCTCATATAACTCTGTGTTCTTTTCTCTGTCTCTCTGTCTCTCTGACTCTCTGTCTCTGTCTCTGTCTCTGTCTCTCTCTCTCTCTCTCTCTATATATATATATATATATATATATATATATCCTGAGCGTTTTTAATTTACAATGGAAAGTATATTTTTATAATAATTACACATATGTATATTTTTCTTTTAAAAACTTTAGGAAGTAAAAGTCTTTTTAGTTTTTTATATACTATTGAATTACTTATCAAACTTTGGTACTCTGCATTTTTCCTTGTGAATTCAAGTTAATATCTTGTGCAATTTCCATATTCCACTATAATTTTAGTCCCAACTACATCTTTTACATTTGTCAAAGATATTTAATTTTTATGTAATTCTCCCAACAATACAATTATGTGCCTAATGTTTTATTCAATTTCTATTTAAATCAGTTGAGTATATACAATTAAAATGTTTGATAGCTGCTTACAAAATTACTTTTACTGCAGCTCTTTCTGAGGTGCTGGGTATCAAAACTTCAACATATGAATGAGGGGTTGTGGCGTACAGTTCAATCCTTTACACTCACATTGATCCACAGAAGTTCTGTGGCATGATTAATACTAACAGCATTTTAGACTACCAGAAATGAGTGTGGTTTAAGTATGAATTCCCAGGACTTGACCCTTGCTTAGTGTGGTGCATCTTCCAGAGTGTGGTTAGGGATGGACTTTCACATCTTGTACTTCATCCTTTCATCTACAAGTGCGAGCATAGCCTGGGGACCGTGATCAAGTGCAGCCTCAAGTAGTACTCTGACTGCCCTGTGTGGTGTAGCCTAGCACAAGTGCACAGACTTCTGAATCCACAGCTTTGATAAAATACCCAGCAGAGATCTTGAACTTTCTCTTCTCAACGCTATTAAGCTTCTAGATGATCTGTTGTTTTATATGGAACATGATATTATGATGTCCAAATTGATCTCAAATCCAGCCTGTTTCTTGGAAGTCAATTCCAGGAAACAACTGAATGTTCCAAATTTTCAAGATAGTCCTGCAGAGATGTAGCACATCTGGTCTATGATGACATCAATTCCTCAGGTAAACTATCTGAGAACCAACAAAGAGGCAAAGTCTTTCTTCTCCCTGGAGAATTCCATTGGATTCACAGTAGAACCTCTGATTTCATTTTGCTTGTTCTACCTTTTTAATATTCATCTTTTAAATTGTATTAGTATATTTTTGCAATGCACAATACATATATTTATCATAGAGAATTAGTACATGTACACATTGCATCTCAATTTTCTTTAAACCTTGGTTACTCCCTCCCCTCCCCATCCTTTTCCAGAGCCCCTTTGCATTTCAACAATGTCTGTCTCCCTGAT
This sequence comes from Dasyprocta punctata, assembly GCA_004363535.1. Taxonomy (NCBI): domain Eukaryota; kingdom Metazoa; phylum Chordata; class Mammalia; order Rodentia; family Dasyproctidae; genus Dasyprocta; species Dasyprocta punctata. Next base: position 71,819 of record RJWM01001706.1, on the reverse strand, counting down.
TCCTATTATATCACTTTAAATCACTATTTTTTATTTATTTTGCTCTCATTCATATTTTGGACCTTTCATATGAGAGAAAAGTATGTGACATATAATTTGTTGTGTCTGCTTTATTCCTCTTAGAATTATGGTCTCAAGTACCATCCATTTTCTGACAACTGTGGAAATTAGTTTGGAGATTCTTCACAAAACTTAAAATAGAAATTCCTTCTAGCCCAGCTCTACCTCTGCCATGTTCCATGCAACTCTGGATGTTCCCAGTGAGTGGACAGTGCAAGGATGGAGGGAAAAGGACAAAGGTCAGAATACAGAAACCTGAGGCCATGTGGAGCCCTCTCTCCAGATGGGAAGTAAGGAAGGGAGGGGAGGGGAGGAGGAGGGAAAGGGGGAGAGGAGAAGAGAGACAGAGACAGAGAGAGAGAGAGAGAGACAGAGACAGAGACAGAGAGAGACAGAGAGAGACAGAGAGAGAGAGACAGAGAGACAGAGAGAGACAGAGAGAGACAGAGAGAGAGAGAGAGAGAGAGAGAGAGAGCCAACAGCCACAGTGCATTTATTCATAGATTCGGGAGGTTGAACATCATGTGAAACCTCTCCACCTGACAGTTTATCCATTTTTCAGCATTTTTCTCCACCTGATAGCTTATCCACATGGCTTGTCTCGGGCACCCAGTATTCTTGTGACTGAAGCAGGTTTTTCATGTGAGTTGCCTCAGGTGCTCTGTGTTCTTGAGGCTGGCCTTGCTCTAGTTCCACATGTGATTGATCCCCAGCTTCAGCTGCTCTCCATGTCTCCCCCTTTTCTATTTTTTTGGTTGTAAGCAATGGGTAGTTACTTGAGGTTGGAGGAGCTGTGTTTGGGGGACTCGAAAAGACCTTCTTCTTCTTAAATCCTTTCCATTCCAGATGAATTTGTTTGATTTAGACTGAAGATTCCCAGTCCAGAGATTTTAGGTCCCTATGTATAGCAACTTAATCCTATACAGCACATTATTCCAGAACAGTGATCAATACTATTGCATTTTGAAATTGTTTTATACCTCTGGGGTTGTACTGTTCTCTGGGATGTTCAAGATCAAATTAAGGTAAGACCTGTACTAAACAATTTTTGTTATTTATCAAGGTCAATTAAGTTTCCTCAGGATTTACCTTGGAACCATGTATAGGACCTCTAGTTCCTCAGTCAGTGTCAGCCATTTGGATGAGTCATGGTCATTGATTGACGAACTTGCTTTCTGTAAAAAAGCTTCGGAGATCATTTTCTGCTAATGACTCTCCTTAGACACACTGTACACCAAAGATCTTTAGCCTTTGTGATCCTACAAACTCTTGATCAAGAGTTTGTATAGCATAACAGAGTTGCAGGATGACAGTGAAAATATTCCCTCAAGTCCTGGGTCCTTTGACCTCTGAGGCCTGAGGCCAAAATATTGATTGTCCTCTTAGCTCATCTATCTTTTGTTATGTCTCCAAACCTCAGTTACTGATCATCCAGAAGAGAAGGTTAATGACATAACATTTTATAATGAGGGCAGTGAGCTTAATATTACTCTTTTCAACATTTTGTTTTTTGGTACTGGGGATCAAACTCAAGACCTCACACTTACCAAACAAGTGCTTGAGTCACTGAGTTAAATCCCCAGCCCCTAATATTATTATTTTATCTGAATATGAAGCACCTTAGAATATAAAATACAACCATTATTTTCTAACAACCATGAATGTTCTAATAGTTGAATCTCTGTAGAATGCTAACACACAACAGTTATATAACTTTACACAGAAAATTTAAAATCAAACCCATACATAATATTGTACTATAACAATCATGATGACGTTTTTGTGACATACTTAAATTTCCAATTTGACATAATACAGTTCTTTTAATCAATCATCTCTATCTAAAACATAAGAAGCTTTTACCTAACTCATTGACCTTTAATGGGATGTAACTGAAGAAATTTGTCTGGACCACTTAATGTTTAGGCATCTCTAAGAATAGTGGTGTATATATAATATATATAAGTTTTTGTTATTATTACTGACTGGTTACCTCATGTTGGCTTGACAAGAACCTCCTATCGAGATTAAATGGAGCGAAAAAGAAAGGAAATATATCAATCTGAAATAAAAGTTCTATCACCATAAATCATCCCTGTTTCACATTTTGGAAAACCTGCACATCTGGAAGCACAAATACATTAATATTCATGTGATTAATAACAATTGATTGTCATAGTCATATGAACATTTGTTTTTAAAGTTAGTTTTGTACCAAAGCATCTATAAATTAGAAAACCTTATTTTCTCATTTTTAGAAAATTTAATCTTTTGATTATGACCAATGTAAACATATCACAATGATACATTCTTAAGAACATTTACTGGGATGTCTTCCACAAGGCTGAGGAGATCACTGAGGTTTCCTATTAATGAACAAAGACTGGGATAATTTTTTCCAGGAAGCTTCTCCTTTATTCATCAAAGGGATCCCTGATCAATGATGTCCCAAGCCCAAAAGGTCCCCATTTAGTGATCTTAACAAATTTCTGATGACCTAAATGAAAACGAATCTTGATATATTGACCAGCTGGCAACCCAGGTGAAAGTATGCCACTTAAATCTATAAACCAAATTCATTTATGAACAAATGATCCAAAAATGCAAAAGAAAAGAAAAAGGAAAAAAATTGGTGAGCTCAAATAAAAAATAGCTGTTCACAGATAGGAAAAATATACAAACAACATATACAGATCTTATGGCAGAGTAGCAAGAAATACTCACCGAGGCCGAGAGCAGATACAAACAAGCTTTATTGCTGGTGGACAAAGTCCCACCAAAGTGAGGAAATTCAACCCTGAGAAGCAGAAAACAGCAGCTTATAGAGAGTTAGTACAGTTTCTAAAAATAGCAGGCATTTTCCAGAGAGGCAGTGTATGGATTTTTTCAACCATTTGGAATCATATGATGTTATGAGGTGATTTTGATTAGCCAGGAATTTCAACATTTAAGAGAAACAGAAATTTAAGGAAGAGAAACTTAAATCTAAAATGGTGCAGGTTTACAAAAAGGTCATCTGCTGTATCATTGCTCCCTTAGGAAAGCTCTCCTCTAATAAAGCTAAGGTGTCCTTTACAGAGGGATTACTTTTTCTAGCAATTGGCATTCTGGCATTTTGGTTACCTTTAGGAGTTCTACTTCATCTGATCCCGTTTAGACTTGGTTTATTTTAGTTCAGTTTCTACCCAGGACCCATTTAATGACATAAGACCTGACCAGAAGCAGGACTATAATGATTACAAAGGAACCAGCCAAACCAGTTACCCTGGGGAAAACGAGAACCAAACAACACACCCCTGTGAAAAACTCAGGTGGGCTTATACTTTATACAGTCCTTTGTTACACAGAAACCAAGCTTTGTTAGGGGCTTGCATGGTCTGGCTGATGTGTGTAATGAGACTCAAGGGAACATTTGGTTTGGGATGGACCCCACAGAATTCCCCTTAGCATACACATCATCAAGGATCACTAGTGATATGAGTTGTGTCTCTTGTTAAGAACATTACCTCCCACCTAGTATGGTGGGTCTTTCAGCAGAGGCCAATCCCTCATAACAGAGTAATCTGGCTCTGATGCATAGCCAACAATCCTTTGGGATGGGGTGTTGTTGCAATACAATCTACTGGAAATCCTTTAATCCGATGCAATGCCTTCATTTGCTGACACAAGTTCAAAGTTTTCATCTCTTGTAATCCTTCAAAAACAGGTAAGAGTGGAGAAGGTCTACCAAACATTATTTCAAAGGGAGTGAACTAATTCCAGTACAGAGTGTAACATGATCAGAGAAGTGCCATAGGAAGCATGACAACCCAATTAGCTCCAGTGTCTTGGAAGAGTTTAGTCAAAATGTTTTTCAGAGTTTGGTCTTGTCCCTTCAATTGACCCAAACTCTGGCTTCCATAGGCTTTATGTAGCTTCCATTTTAGCCCCAATGCTTCTGAAAGGTTTTGAACTACTCTACCCACAAAAGCAGGTCCATTATCTGAACCCACTATGACGAGGAGCCCGTACTGGGATATAATTAACTGCATCAAAGCTTTTACGACTTCTCCATGTGTTTCAGTCCTAGTAGGGGGAGAGCCTCCACTCTACCTGAGCAGGGGCAAATCAAAACCAGCAAACACTTTTTTTCCTGCTATTGGATTTGATTTCATTAAAATCATTCTCAACATTTTCAAATGGCAAAGTCCCTTGTCTTCAGACACCCAGTTGCTGCTGGGGCCGAGAAACAGAATTGTTGTGGGTTCAGGTTGAGCACTTTGCAGTCACTGAAGCACACAAAGTCCAGAGTCTGGGCACAAAGAAATGGCAATCAAGCAATTGTGCCATAGAAGTTTTGCCCAAATGGGTACAGTTAGGTAAGTCCTGTATCACAAAATGTCTCAGAGCCTCAGGAAGGAAAACTTTCCCTCCCAGCAACACTTGGCATTTTTTTCATCTGTGGCCCCTTTTGTTTTAGCCCATTGCAGTTCTGTCTCTGAATATTTGGGTGGCTTAAGAAGTGGGGTTACTAAGACATGAGTCATAGGAGACTACTCTCCAGTGGTAGCCTGTTCAGCTGCCAAGTCAGCTACCAGATTTCCTTTGGCCTCCATAGACCCATTCTGTTGTTGCCCAGGGAAATGCATCACAGATACCTTGGAAGGCAGTCAAACAGCCTGTAACAGGCTCAGTATTTCCTGGGAATTTTTGATATCTTTTCCTCCTGCAGTCAAGATGCCTCTCTCCTGTTGGATGGCGTCAAGTATGTGTAGAGTCACAAAGACATAGCAAGAGTCAGTGTAAATGTTCACCTACCTGCCTTTTCCTACCTCTGAGGCCCAGATGAGGGTAATCAATTCAACTCTTTGTGCAGATATCATGGAGAGCCTCAGACCAGACAATCCATTCAAGAGTGGTGACCAGTGCTCCTGCTCCCCAGACCCCATCGATCATCACACTGCTGTCATCTGAAAATAAGTGTCAAGTCCAGATTCTGGAGGGGCATGTCCTGTAGGCTCAGCCAAGCCAAGTAGACTATCTCAATCACCTCTGTACAGTCATATTCATATGGCTCCAGAGATGTAGGCAAAAGGGAGGCAGGGTTGAGAGCCTATATAGTTTTAATTACTAGTGTGGGTCCCTCCAAAAGAGTTCTTTGATATTGGGCCAATCTATTTCTTGACAGCCATTTGCCACCAGGCCTTCTCCTCAGGGTCTCTATTACATGAAGGATGAACACATGTAATTTTTGTTTCAGAGTTAGCTTGTTAGTTTCTTTCACTTCGATGGTGGTGGCAGCAGTGGAGCACAAGCAAGGGGGCCATTCATCCACCACTGGATCTAACCTTGTAGACAAATAGGCTACTGGGTGCTTCCACGGCTCCAAAGTTTGAGTTAAACCCCCCAAACAATTCCTTCTTTTTCATTGACAAACAACTGAGAAGGCTTGGTGATATCGGGCAGTGCCAGGGCAGGGGCACTCAACAATTTTTCTTTTAAGGTCTCAAAATCAGTCTGTTGCTCAGGATTCCACTCTAGTGGGGAGCCATTTCCTTCCTTTAAATCTTCATACAAGGCTTTTGCAATGGCTGTGAAATTGGGAACCCAGAGGGGGTAGTATCCAACTGTTCCTAAGAACTCCCTCAAGTCTTCACTGAATGTGGATTCCTTTAGGCCATTGATGGCCTGGCTACATGAGACTGATAATGAGCACACCCCATACTTTAATGTAAATCCCAAAAACTAGTTTGTATACAAATTTGAGCCTTTCTTTTTGACACTCTATACCCCTTATACTGGAGCAACCCTGACAGACTCTTTGCATAGTTCTTGTATCTCTGTATAGTTCTTGTGTCTCTACATCTAAAAGTAAGTCATTCACATATTGTAACAGAGAAACATTAGGATTTTCTTGGCTAAAGCACTAAATCTTTGGACAAGCATTCCCTAAAAATTGTTGGGGAATTCTTAAAACCCTGAGGAAGCCTTGTCCAAGTACATGGGCTGTTTCCTCAGGATCCTTCCATCAAAAGGCAAATACTTCTTGGGACCCCACAGACAAAGGAATACAAAAGAAAGTATTCTTTAAATCTAACACAGTATACCAAGTTCCAGTAGATACAAGCAAACTAAACAAGGTATAAGGGTTATAAAATACCGTAGGGAAGAGGGTAAAAATCAGTTTGTAAATCCTGGACTGGTTTATACTCATTTATCCCAGGTTTGCATCCTGGGAAAAAAGGAGTGTTCCAGGGGGACTAACACTTTCTTAGTATTTCTATCTCAAGTAACCTCTGTGAAAGGAAGTTAATTTCCTTGTGAGCCGCCATGATCATTGGGTATTACTTTAAGCCAACAGCTTTGCATTCCCTATTAACGTCACATCACTGGGGGCACATGAACTGTCAAACCTGGGGTGTTGTCTTTCACTCAGACCATGGGGCACTGTTGAATCTAAAAGCAGGAGGGGGCAAGATTCCCGGAGGCCTGTTCTTACACAGGACATTCTTCTTACATAGGAAAAGTAACAGTTAGAACATGAACTTCTGGTGGGAGATTTTCTCCTGTGATCAAAATGGGTTTTTAGGAGTAAAAGAAATCTGAGCTTGCAGTTTGTAAAGTGGGTCTCAGTCCAGGAAGGGGAAAGGACAGTCAGGCACAAGCAGGAAAGAATAGCCAACTCTTTGTTGCCCAAGATGCACCTGCCATGGTTCACAAAAAAAAGAATAATGATTGGCCAGTTGCCCCTCATACCTGTATCTGCTTACCTGGAAGAGAGGCTACTGGCTGGGTAACTACTGATATATCTGCATCAGTGTCTATCAGAAATCTGATAGGTTTTCCCTCTACAGTTGTGGTCAGCATGAGTTCCCTGGGGCTGAGAGACAGAGACCCATGACTCAATCATTCTGAAACTTTCCCTGAATCCATCATAAACACTTTCTTCTTTTCTTTCCATAGCAGCTTTGGACATTCTCACTTGAAATGTTCTTTTTCCTTGCCATTGGCACACTGGTCTGCATCTGAAGGACGGCATCTCCCTCCCTATTGAGACCGGTTTTTTTTTCTTTTTCCTCTAGTCGCTGATTGTGCCAATTCCCTCTTGGAAGCTGCCATTAATACTTTTGTCTGTTCTTCCTAAAGTTTCCACTTCTTTTCCTCTCTGTTATGATGCAATTTCCAGACTACTTCAATCAACTGAGTCATAGTCAGTCCTGCAAATCCATCCAATTTCTGCAAATTGTGGCATACAGCAGGGCCAACTGATTAATGAAGGCCATGTTAACAAGGTGGACGTTCTCAGGCAGCTGTGGATAGAACAGAGTGTACATTTGATAAGCCTCCAAGACATGCTCAAGGAACATGGTGGGGCTTTCATCTGGCCCCTCATAAACCTCTACCACATTATTTAAATCGTTGGGGGCTGTGGGCAACTACAAGGAGCCCTGTTCTCAAGGCCTGATGGTGTGCGTCTAAATTCTGAGCCCCCAGAGAGTCATTAGGGTCCCAGTTAGGTGACATCTGGGGCAGAATGCACAGTGCTAATTTGGAATCAAGGGTATGCTCGTGTCTTTCCAGAAAATGCTAAACAGCCTGTATGGCTGCCAGAGTGTGCTATTCAGCTGTATCATGGAACCAGACCTAGAAAAGGAGTAGGTTCCACCTCTCAAGAGGTTGATGCTCAGTCCTGTGGCAGTGTTGCCTCAGAGACTGTACCACAGCCAATAGACAAGGGTGGGACTAGATCCAACCTGGGGCCAATTAAAGATATTGACCCAAGATGCCAATGATATGGTAACCAAAAATGGGAAAAGAGGATCTGAGTATGTGGCAGAATGTATGAAGACAACTGACCTGGAAGTTACATGAAAGAAAGTGACATGAAAATTTCCAGTATTCTAAACACAAAATAAAACTCAAAATTATATATTATTTATAGATAAAGGTTTTTTTCCTTCCAAATTTTCTTGTAAGAGAGCTCTGATAATTAATGTACAAAAAATTCTATTCTATTTGTAATTATAAACATCTAAAATTATAAGAGATTTTATAATTTAATTTGGCCAAAAATATATTTGAATGCACTTGAAAATTGTAAACAGATTTTCTGTGATATGGTTGATGCCATTTTTGTAAGTCTGAACTATTTTAGATTTAAATTTCTGTTCCTTAAGTATCTGTTTCTCTTAAATGTCAAAATACCTAGCTAATCAAAATCAACCCATGACTGGTCATATGATTCTGCATGATTGATAAAATCCACATACCACCTCTCTGGCAAGTACTTGCTATTTTTAGAAACTGGACTAACTATATGTAAGCTGTTGTTAGCTGCTACTAAGGGTTGAAGTTCCTCACTCTGGTGAGACTTCATCTACTGGCAATAAAACTTGCTTTATCTGCTCTCAGCCTCTGTGAGTGTTTCTTGCTATACTGCACTGTGCTAGGTTCCTTCCATTGTGTAGTATGACGATCTTTCCAAAGAACCCCTCCTAACGTATTTTCTTTTACCTGTTTGAATTGTCTTTCTGTTGCTGTAGTCCTATCCCTAGTAGGATTTAAAAAGTTAATAACATATAATACTAAGTGAAGCCTATTATGAGGTGTGAATTTGGGTAGGGAAGGATTCCTCTTTGTGGCTTTGTATTTGAATTTTGAGTGTACAGTGAACACGTTCAATAATTTCTTGACCTTGAGGGTTATAACAAATTCCCATGGTAAGGGAAATGTGAAAAGTTTTACAAAACGTTGGGAAGGCAGTGCTCATATTAGCTGGGCCATTGTCAGTCTTAAGTACCCATTGGCAGCCAAGAGTACTAAAGGCATTCAAGCAATGAGCTATGACATGTTTAGCCACTTCACCAGTGTGAGCAGAAGCAAAAATAAACGTTGAGGAAGTATCCACTGAAACATGGACCCAGCATAGAAAGCCAAACTCAGGAATATCCATTTGCCAGAATTGACTGGGGTATAACCCTTAGGAATTGACCCCCTTAGGGAGTGAAGGAAGATGTATTATGCATGAGGAACATTATTTAATGATTTTTGAGCCTGTTCTTGAGTTAAAAGGAAATGTTTGTGCAATGCAGAAGCATTTTGATGGAAGATGGCATGTGAGACAGAAGCCTGTTGAATGGTTATCGGAAGGAGCAACAGTGAGAGTAGCCAGCAATCCATCTATGATAGCATTTCCCTTAGTAAGAAGCCCTGGCAATTTGGAGTGGGAATATAAATGACCGATAAAGCAGGGGTCATGGTGTGACCAAATGGCAAACTGGAAAATGCAAAACAAACGAAAAAGATCTTCCTGGTTAGTGTGAATGATAGCAGTTTCAATGCAGCACATCACAATACAAACACAAGTGCTGTCTCAATAAAAGGTTAATTGGAGTGGATGAATGATCTTTTAAGGTTCATATAATAGCCTAAAATTTACTCTTTTGTGCAGAAGAAAAACCCATATCTTGTATTTAGGAATAATAGACTGTAATGTAACCTCCCCTGCCCAAAGAGGAGCAATCTATCAAAATAGACACTTCCCACTGTCGGAACCAAGCTTATTTTTGAAGGAAAGACAAAAGGTGCAAGGGAAGCAAATTGAATTAGTTTGTATGGAGGATATTGACAATCAGTAACCAGGCATGGTAGCCAATGGCGGTTTGCCAAGAGGTCAAGAATTGCCATAACCAAGAATTGAACAGAAGAAAAGGAAAAATGGCATTATGTACCTCATGTCCAAAACACTGAATAGCATGCATCTGCCTACATGTTATCAGTCTTGCCACAGCTTCATAAAGGAGTAATGGTTTTATGTGGAGTATGTAGCATACGTGGCTATTGTAAAAGGCCTAAGATTTCCAAAGGACCCCATTAGGTATATGTTGAGGTTTTTTTGTTTGTTTGTTTGTTTTTGTTTTTTGTATTAGGGGGTCAAACTTATGACCTCACATTTGCCAGGCAGGTGCTATGACACTGAGCTATATCACCAGCCCCATATGTTGAGATAGGAAGGTAATTACAAACTTTGGTGAAAATAGATCAACTTAGAGAGCTGAACACTAGAAAGAACCGAATTAACTTTGTCCAAGGCAGTTTTAGGCTCTGACATAAGTGCTCTTGGAGAAGTGTGGGCTAGGTTCCCCTTAAGAATGTCAAAGAGAGGGGCTATGTCATGAATTGTTAGCTTAAGAGCTGGGTGGTGCCAGTTAATATTACCAAGTAGAGTCTGAAAATCCGTTAAGTTTGCAAGATGATTAACCTGGATCTGACCAGTTTAAATCACAATATGACTCTGCTGGATAAGATGACCCAAAAATGTAAAAGGTGCCATAGTTTCCACCTTTTCTGGGGTCCACAACTAGACTGGCATTATGAAGGGTATCATCCAATTCAATAAATACATGGTGCAAGGTGGATGAGGATTCAGGTGCTAGAAGAATATCATACATACAATGAATAAGATAAGCAGATGGATGAGCGTGATGGGCTGATAAAATGGCTGCAGACACAAACACAGCATAGGATCAGACTACTTTCCTTTCCTTATGGCAGACAACACCATTGGAAATGGCACATAGGGGCCTGATGATTAACGGAGGGTAAATTAAAGACAAAACTTTTTATCTTGAGGATAGAGAGGGTTTATTAAAAAGCAGTCTTTTAAATCAATCTCCACGAGGGGAAAATGCAAAGGATTAACTACAGGATTGGTCAATCCTGTTTGAAGTACTCCCACAGCAGTACTCCCATAGTTCAATTAACAGCCTGCAAATCCTATAATAATCTCCATCTTCTTGACTTTTTTTATTATGAAAATTGGAATATTTCAAGGACTATTGGAGGATTCTAAGTGGCTAGTCATCATCTGTTCATTAACTAGTGTATGAGCTGTTGTAAGTTTCTCCTGAGTGAGGGGTGACTGATCAACTCACACAGGGTCATCGGATATCCAAATTATTTTGGACACCATCTGTGGGATCAGAGGAGAAATCAAGGCACCTCCTGAAAATGTGACAGTGAGTAGCCTATACCAAAATGGTACTTTTTAAGGGTAAATAGAAGAGGTGCTCTCCCTCTCTGTTTGCTTTTACCAACCCTGTGAGTGGGAAGAAAACCTTGATGTAGCATCTGATGAGTCACTGAAGAGTTAGCATTTTCCAAATATGCCCTGATATCCTGTAATAGCTCATGATCCCATAGATTGAACGTTATATGGGGAGGACATAAGGTGAAAAATGTCCAGAATGGCCTTTTGCATATCTTCAAGTTAGTAATTTAACACTTCTACTAGGGTGAGAAATACTGACCACTCCCTATAGATGTCTAGTTGCTACACCCAGGGACTATGCCATAGGCCAACAGAATTGGGCAATAACTGAAACTTCTTCACCTGTGTCTAATAACCCTTTGAATGGTTTTCATTCAATAATCAATTACATCTTGGAATGATCCTGTTTAATCTGTTGAACCCAATAAGCATTCAACGACCTGAAACTCTTGGATTCTCTTCCCTTATTTACAGATTTTCTGATTTTTGTCAAAGAAGTGTGACCAATTGAGCAACACAAGAATCTAGAGTGACTTGAACAGTTTGTTTAATCATTTGAACCATAATTTTCATTTTCCCTGTATAATCAGTGTTGAGGATACCAGGCAAAATCTGGAGATCTTTTAAAGTGAGACTGCTGCAACCTAGCAGGAGTCCCACTGTTCCTTGAGACAAAGGTCCATAGATTCCAGTAGAAATAGCCTGGGCTCTCATTTTAGGAGTTAGTATGAATCTGGATGAGGGAATGAGGTTCAAACTTGTGCTGTCTTTTGTTGCTTGTCAGAGGTCAGAAATGTGCTTGGCAGCAGAGGGTGGGGCTGGTGAGGAATTAGGAAAAGTGAACCCACTGTTTGTCAGAGCAGGCCCTGCTGCAAGTTCCCCTGAATGCATGAGCTTTCCACATCAGTTTGAGAACTATGTTCACTTGTCCCATGTTTACTTCATGTACACTTTGTACAGATACTAGGGTGTTTTGTTGAAGGGACAAATAATGGCTGTGTTGTCCTTACTGGTACAGCAGAGCAATTTTGGTCAAAATGCCCCCTGAATCTGAAACAATTAACCTTACTGCTTCCTTTTCTTTTCCTGTGGATGAAAAGCCTGAGTGATAGCTGCTGTCAAGATAGTCGTTTGTATGTATCAGGGCCTGATATCTGCACAAATCCAAGTTTTCATAGATGCCCATTTTTTATGGCCTTGCAGAGCTTTTTTATACCATTTATTTGTGTTTTTAAAGGCCAATTGAACAATTAATTTGTTAGCCTCTGAATTGTTGACAATCCCTTTCACTGGCCTGCAAAAGGCATGACACAAAATCCTGAAAAGGCTCATCAAGACCCTGGTGGATGGAGATCAGGTCAAGGGACATCTCACCCTTTGAAGGAAGTTCTCTCCAAGTCCTTATGTCAGCTATATCCTCTGTGCTCATCTCAACAGGCATATGACCATCAACACAGTCACCGAACCAGGACCACAAAAGAAAAGTAAGTACAGGAATCCATGAAAGAATGAGTATCTGCATATACATTTGTTGTTCTTGAGAATCTACTTCTTCATGTTTAACATCAGACCAAATCAATACATCTCTTTCTCTTTTGTTTCTCATAGGTCTGTTCTTTTGGTTCTAATGGCTTTTATTCTTTGGCTTCTCTTAAGCCTATTTCTTCCTTTGTGCATGCTCAACTAGAGATCTCCTCCTACCTGTTATCTGATGCATTTCCTCATTCCCTGGGTCTCTGTTCAGGTGCCAAATGTCATATCCCATGCAGCTGTCGATGTTCCCAGTGTGAGGACAGTTAGACGATGGAGGAAAAAGGGGCAAGAGTCAGATTACAGAGAACTGAGTCTGTCTGGAGCCCACTCTCCTGATGGAAGTGAAGAGAAGGCGAGAGAACCAACACATGCAGCACATTTATTTATACAATTGGGAGGTCGAATACCATGTGAAATCTCTCCACCTAATAGCTTATGCACATGGCTTGTCTCAGAGGCCCAGTGTTTTTGAGACTAAAGTGGCTTATTTATGTGGCTTGTCTCAGGTGCTCTGTGTTCCTAAGGCTAGCCTTGCTCTGGTCCTACATGTGACTGATCTCAGCAGCTATCTTGGTTATTTTTCTCTCATTGCTCATGAGTCAAAATACCTAATACCCAAAATTAAGAAAGTAAAATTTTATTTACCTCACAATTTGTGGAGGTTTCAGTCCATAATCCAAAGTAGGGTGGTTTGGCACAGGGGCAACAGTTCAAGGCATCAGAAGACAGCAAAGCAACAAGAGCAAAAGGAGAGAGAGCAAGCCTCTTCTCCCTTATATTGTAAGGCAGCTACCGCCTCATCACGGTGGGTATAGCAATCACAAAATCAACATGCCCTCCTCTTGCACTGGCTGAGGATATTTACAAAGTAAGAACCCTGGCTCCCTGCTGAGTGGCATAGTTAAACTTCTAAACTTCTCAAGTTGACACAGTGTATCAAACCATAACAGCAGCTTCCCGCATACCCCTTCTTGATAGCTCTGGCAACTTTTATGTTAAAGCCTGAGCATTTGTTTGAAGGATTCTACAGGACTTCTGCATCTTTTTTGGATTCTACCCTTGATCCAATCCATTGACTATCATGTACTGCATTTCAGGTCCTGAGAAAATGGGAAGTTCCAATATTTGAAACACTGTGAAGTTTAGAATTTTCATTATTATTCTAGTCATGCACTTTGGTGGGGACATAGTCATATATTTAGAGCTTCAGAAGCCTGAAAGACAGGGCAAGTGTCCCAAAGGTGTATCTACGGAGGAATGATGTCTGGTACCTATACTTTATGACTACAAAAAGGACTGAAATTTTCCTTATTCCATGCACACACACCCTTCTGTTGCTTCTTCTTATGGAAAGATAAAAATTCCAGTGGTCAATAATTCTCATCATTGACCCACTGTTGCTCATCACTGATTCATTCTTATTACAAAATATAAAACTTTCCAAAAGCATATTAAATCTGTAACTTTACATTAGCCTAAACTTGTGCTCAGACAGGCTTGCAAGACTACTTGCGGACGTTAATGTAAAATTACTGCTGATTTTAACTGTGAGGGTCACCCAGTGATTTCATTTTCTCACTTCCCTGACTTGGATGAAACTCAGCTAAAGCAATCCTTATGTAGAAGTCAAATTATGTTGAAGAATATCATATTTTCTCCTTTTTATATTAGACATTGCAATTTATATTCTGGAAAGTTATGTATATCCTACCTTCTTTAAATTTGCAGACCAAATAATCATTCTGAATGCATAATTAATTTTTGTAGTAACAAGAGTAGTAAGAATTACGTACTTTTTTGTACCATTTTAATTCTCCAAAACAAATTCATATTTATTCATCTTTTTAAAACATACACACACACAAACCCTTAGAATTTCTTGACTGCATACATACAAAGACTTTATGTCAGTTTCAATATTTAATGTTTCCTTACCTCGGGAAAACATGGCTGTACATGACTCCAGTTTTTGACTGTCAAATGCTGAATGGACTGTCACCTACTTTGGTGGTTAGGGTGCAGTCTCGATTTGATTGGCTTTAGGGTCCACCCAGGCGATTGCTGGAACTCACTGCTGTGTGTGTCTGGGTGGGTTACAAGGGTGTAGCTTGAGAGACTCTGGTCTCCTGGCCCTGTTTCTCTGGGTCTGTTCCTCTTGTCTGCTTCCCAGTGGCCATGAACTAGTATTTTTACTCTGCTATCCCCTTCCCTTCTGGAGTCTCTTCCTTGGAACCAGTCGACCTCGGAGTGAATCCCTTGCACCTCTCTTCCTTTGAGTTGTGGGACTTGGATAATATGTCCAGTAGTGGGAAATCTGACTAAAATCATCTACCAATTAGGAAATTAATTTGCGTGCATTTGTAACACTGTTTTCACAAGGAGTGTTGTATTATTGAAGAAAGGTGTTTCTCTTCAGAAAATCAGGGTTTATACACCTTCCTGCATTCTGGGCTCTGTGGCTTGCTTATCTGTGGCCTGGCAATGACGAGAGGAGTGCAGCAAACAAAGTCCACTCTGCTGGAAGGCAGTGGTGAAGATCAGCCTGATGTTTACCACTCCAGTGAGTTCTCTGCTTTCTGTTTTGTTTTCTTTGGGGTTAACGTTAGAGGCTGTCAGGGGATACATGAAAAACTCTCAAAATCTCTCTTGGTTGGGCACCTGTTGATCAGTGCAGATATTTCATTTAATTACTACTTGAGACTTGTCTACAAAAAAAAGCCAATAATGACTTGAATTTATGTTGTTGCCCCTTTCCTTGCCATCCCGAGCAGCCAAGAGACAAGCAGAATTGAGATTCTTGAGAGAAATGGGGAGGAAAAAAATTTTCTGAATTCCTTACTAAACCATGACACTGGAATTTGCTCCCTTGAATTCCTATCTTCCACATAGAATCTGACCTTTGGGAATTGCTATGGCCAACTGAACATAAGGAAAAGTTTTGAAGGAAGGACTTGGTAAACAGTGCAACATAGGTATCTCCAGGTTGTCAGCCATCCTTACAAGGATGCAGACACCTTAGCCAGGCCATCCTGGATGTCTAGCACAAGCCATTATCTAACCGCACCTGTAAGCAATGACCCCAAGTGGGTTGAGGGTGTGACTCTGTGTTAGTACATTTGCCTAGCACCTGCTAGGCCCTGCATTTCATCCGTAGCATCACACACTCACAAATGCACAAAGACACACACAAATGATAATAACTGAGTCCACTGGAATAGCCAATCAACTAAAAATGTAAAAACTGAAAAAATAATAAAGACTACCTTATACTAAGCTGTTTAAATCATGCCATTTTGGGCTCTTTTGATACAATCTGACAACAAAACAAATGGCGTTCTTGAAACTTCATTGTGCTTCAGAATCATCTTGATAAATCAAAGCGTAATTCAGTGACTGGTTCTCAGAGCAGGAGACCACACTTTTAGTGAATCTCCAGCTGATACCAGTAACAATGCTCTGCAGACCACGCGGAGGCATAAATTTTACAGAACCCAAATATCATTGGCTGGGTAATTCCGAAGAACACCTCTGGTGATCTTTTTATATTAAAAAACCCAGATAACTTCTTTTAAAGTCCTTTTTTTTTCTTTCAGTTTGTATTTCTTGTTAGTACATGTTTGCAGTATTTAGTATTAACGTTCCTTGTGCGGAGTTAGTACGTGTACACCACGCGTCTTAAATCATCCCTTTTCCCTTCCTTCCCCCACAGCCCCTTGATTCCCTTCCCTCTGTAGAAAGATTTATTTCCCTTCTTCTTGTATCTATCTTTTATTTTGCTCATGTAAGAGAAAGCAAGTGATATTTAAGTTTGCATGCCTGACTTATTTCACTTGACGTGTGATCTCAGGGTGCATTTATTTTTCTACAAATGACTCAAATTTATCATTTCTTGGGCATAGCAGTACCTTAGTGTAGTTAGTGCATTATATATGCCATTTTAGTAACTTGGGTAAATATACTATATAGACCACAGTTTTCATGGGGGTTGGGATCAGCTTTTGGAATCTCAATCCCTTTACTCTTCAAGTGTAATAGTTCAGTTTCTAGTAAGCAAATCCTCAGTGGGGTTAAGGTACTTCTCACTTTATTTGCCATAATCTCCTCTGCCACTGAAATTTGCTAAGCGATTGACCACACTGAATTTAGAATCTTTGCATACCACTTTTCTCTACACTGAGAAATGTTCTTTTTTTCCCCCTACACATTTTATGAACACACTGTTACTTATGCAAAACAACTCATTAAACTTTGGAGTAACAGAATTCTGGGTATATTCTAACACTTAAGAACTTACAGAGTGAGTCGTATATATTTTACTTACAGGCTTGCTTGTTTGTTGCTTCTTTGCTTCCTGTGAGTTCTCAATCACCTTCAGCCTTCCCGGAGCTGTGCATCTTATAGCCCCCACCTCCACACACACCACATAATATTGCTTTTACTTCTTCCTGCAGATTAATCTTACTTTCCACCACTTCTAAAAAGTCAAGCTGTGCTCTAAATGTGTTGATGCTAAACTGAATAAGGCACTTGGCTGAATTTGCTTTGGCCCAGGATTTGACAAGCCCTACACGTGATGCTAATAAAGGTGTTAACAACGGACTAACAATGAGCAGCTGAAAATGTAGGCTTTAGGAACACAGAGGAATCATAGGTGAGGGCAGGACAAACGGCCAGAGAAAACTTTGTCTGCATCTAAGCTTCCTCTTTCCTGTTGCTTCTAAGACTGAATACGTTCTGATAACATGATAATTTTTTTGTAAATTCACTTCCATCTTGTTCTTTCAAGCAATTATTCTGTAATAATATAAAGGAAGTAATTTAGGAACCAATTATATGAACATTGATTCATCCTATTCTAACATGTTGCCTATTTGACATGAGGTTCTACTTTATTTCTGAAAGTCAAATTCAAATTTGAACTCTGTTTTGGTGAGAGATTCTTTGTTCTAGTTGAGTAGTTGCGGGATACACTGAAGGACATTTCCGTCATTACTCTTTCCAGGTTACAGCTTGCAAAGTCTCCTCTTTCTGGTAGAGTTGGTGTGGTAGTACTACAATCGATCAGTTCTCACTGCACACTCCCAGCGAACTGTTGAAACCCACACACCTGAGTTCTAGAACAAATCACAAGTACGTGTAGAAAGCAATGCAGATCTGTAAATCCTGTGCTCATTCAGAATGCATAAAAATTAATCTACAAATTTGGCTAAAAGGTCCAATGGTAGAGTGTATAAACAAAATTTCTTAAACATTTAGATATATTTGTAATTTAATTCTGCCCAAGTTAAAAACAGTTTGAGGAATTACAATACTGAACAGTAGCTTATTAGCAACGCAAATAAACCTTCGCAAGAAGAGTACTGAAAGGGTAAAAGTGTAAAACAGTGGACTCTGAAATCCAGCCCATTCACTTCAAACAAAATTTTCATTAAAATTGTAAGGTATAAAACTGAGGTTCTCAGGCACCAGGTGAGGGTGACTTTTCCCTCCTACATTCAGCCTTTAAATTATGTATTGTCACTGGAGTTAAAGAAGTACGAAAGGAACGAATAGAGCTTATTCACAATTAACACTAATATAAGAAGAAATGGTTCCAGGAGAAAATAATTGATCCATGGTGTCACAATTTTGAGCCTAATTTTCCCAAAATAGTCTCAGGTTATATTTCTTCTGGCATCATCTTTCGCAGCATCCTCTTCTCTCTGCCCCACCCTCTAAAGATATTCATGAGGAGGTAATAAACATCTGATCACTTTATAAATATTGAACAGTTCCTATTGACTTTAATTACACTTATAAACATATAAGGACTTCGTGCTATGGTTCTCTAGAGAAGCAAAGCCAATAGAGGGCAGGCATAAAAAAGGAAGAGGAGAAAGAAGAGGATGGTTTTCTTTCAAATAGATGTCATCCACTAACATTTAGTACACTGAACTCAATACACTAAAGACAAATCTTAAAAAGGATAAAATTTCCCAAGATACTTCTATTTTCTGGACTCCCACATCACCACTGCTGCTGTACTATAACTTTTCTAGCCTGGGTACTTTAAATTCTTGTAGGTTTTTTTTTTTTTTTTTGGTCATTATTTTGTAGTTGAGAAAAAATACATTAATGTAATAAATAGTAAAACGTTACAATGCAATTTGAAAGTACTACTATGTAAGCGTGTTTTTACTAAGATACACAATTGCAGGAAAGATATGGGAGGATATCAACTTGCTTTTAAAAATGTTTTAAACCTATAGAAATATCAGATGAAATTTTACATAAAAAATTTAAAAAGTGCATCATTAATGAAAGGAAATCAGTCATTTCCTTAATACAATAGCTGGGTTCATAGAAACCAGACTTGGTGACAAAAGGAAAACCTGAATTACTGTTTCTCAAATAATGTCAAATATTGGACTAAGAAATGGTTGATATATTTAATGTTAATGTATATATATGGTGAGACACAGTATATATAATTTCAATAAAGAAATTTTTTAAAATCTTTGAAATATTCTAAAATTATTTCCTCAAAGGGAGTTTTTAAAAATATAGAGTATTTTAGATATCATTATAGCATTGTTAGAAAGAAATGCACATTTAATAATTGTGTTATCAAAATAGACCCTTCCTGAATACTTGCAATTGCAGACAATGCAAAATATGCCATACATGCTATTCATCCATACCTATGATGAAGTTTACTTTAAAAGTTAGGTAGAGTAAGTATTGACAACAAAACTTTACCATATCCCTTGCCAATGAGGAGGGAGTCCAAGAGACCAAGGGCAAGGAAAGGTGGTAAGAAGAAATAAAGAGAACTAAGGTTCTTGGAAATATGAATACAGAAGAATATTGGAGAGTACGAGGTGCCTTAGTTACTTTTCTCATTGCTGAGGCCAAATTCCTGTCACTCAAAGTTAAAGGAGGAGAGATTCATTTCAGCTCATGGTTTGTAGAGACCAGTCCATGGTTGGCTGAGGGCGGCACGGCAGAGGGGCCTGTCAGCGGAGACACAGCTCATGGAGTGGCAGACAGAAGGCACTGAAGCAGCATGCAGCATGCAGCAAACCTGCCTTTTTCTTTTATTTTATCCAGGCTACAAGCCTTTTGGGTGTTTCTACTCACACTTAAATTGGAGCTTCTGTTTTTAATAAATCTATTTAGCCACACCAAGAATTATACCAATTTCAATCAGCGGGCTAATTTAGTAACACACCCTTAATCCCAGTATCACACTCTAAATCCACATTCACACATCCTAGATCCAGTCATTTCTGAAAAGCCCCACCTAGGGTCACATGAGGCTTTGGGGGGACATATAGACACAAGCATAACATAAGGGAATGCATTTGCCTTTGGAAATGTACTCATGGATGTGTGACATGCTGGCATAACAAGAGCTAGATGATGTGTTATTAGACAGATTTGCAATCAACTCAGCTCTGAAATAACAAACTCAGTTATCAGATGATTAATGTCAATGAAGAGATTTAACAAGTCTGTTTTCAGAGGGCAAAGATAAAGAATTAAATGAGACCTGGGCACTGGCACACTGACTGTGAATTTAAATCATGTAAGGACAGGACTTTAACTAAACTACCACTGGAAAAGAAGGTCATTATTCTCAAGGTGAGAAATTCCTTCTGGATTCATTTCTGTTGCTGGCCTGTAGGCTCCTGACTCGCATACTGTTGAAATAAAGAGGAAATTATATATATTTTTTCTACTGTTTTTTTCCTCTGCTTACCCACGTTTCTCCAAATATAAATAACTTGTTTTAATACATGTGACAATATTCAGAAATAGGTACTCATATTTAACTTTACTTGGTCTCAAAGCGAAGTACCCCTCCCTTTTCTTATTAGTACTGGGAAATGAACCCAGAAACTTCACACTGAGCTATATACCAAACCTATTTTTTTTTTTCATTTTGAGACAAAGTTTTGATATTTTTCTAAGTTGCCCAGACTAGGCTGAAAATTATGATTCTCCTACCTCATCCACCAAGAGTGTTGGGATTATAATTGTAATGCCATCAAGCCAGTTTTATTTATTTGTTTTTATTTATTAGACAGGGTTTCTCTAAATCACTCACTAAGTTGCCCAGGCTTAGATTGACTTGTGATCCCCCTGCATTAGCCTTCCTGAATGCTGATAAGAGCAGGCATGTACCACTGTACCTGAACAGAAACATAATTTTAATTAGAAAACTTACTTCAGAATTTTAGTGATTTGCTTGTAGTTTTAAGATATTTTATTTGCTTGAGTCTGATGTTATGGTAACCTTACACATGTTTATTTTCTTGAAAACATAGGACATGTTGAAGACTGCAGAGTGAATTAATATAGCTTGGCAAATATTGAAAGAATTGTACAGTTGCCAATAGAAAATAATCAAGATACAGTTAATGAGAAAAAGGCAACATGTATATCATATGAAAGTTTTTGTAAAAATGAAAGAAAACTAGGAAGGGTATAAAATGGCCTTAATTTATTTTCATCATTATTATCAACTTTATTTTTTTCCAGGGAATTTAATATTAGGAGGAAGTACATTTGGTAATATAATTTACATATTTAATGGTATTCTTTGAGTTTGTTGAAGAATATCTAGTGAAAATTGAATTATCTTACCAAAGAAATAGAGTAGGATTTGAATTGATGGCAGAGACAAATGTGGTTTTAGTGTCTGATTAACATTCTGTATGGAGTCATTTACTGTCTTTGAACAGGACATGTTTTGCAGGCCTGGGAAGAGAGAGCAGTTGCTCTTAGATTAATCACCTCAGGAAAACAGACTCAGGGCTGCTGGTAATTTTTTTTTATTCTTAAACAGTTAACTATACATATTGTTGATGAAAGGCTTAGTTGTGATCTAATCAGATTTAATGTAGAACAAAATATGAAGCGATGTTTCACTTTTCCTGTATTTTAAAGAGAGGAAATTAAAAAAAAATTATAGAAACTCTACCATAACTCTCTATTATATTTTTATATAAGAAATACTGTGATTAAATATATTGGAAAATGTTAAAAGTCTGAAATCTATCTGACCCCTTCATAGAGGGGAAGGAATTTTGCATTTGGAATCCTCATGCTACAGACCTCCACATAGTTCGGGAACTTGGCCTCTCTAAGCTGATCTTAATTTAACCCTATTCCGTGTCACTGCCAGTGTCTGTTTTCACAGATTTTGCCATGAGGTTGAAGAAATTGTTTATAGTTACTCAGATTTCAGATGATTTCAGTGATATAACACACACCAAATGATGAAGGAAGATAAGAAGGATGAACAAATGTAATTCTGATAAAGTATTTTTAGATAAGCAATATGTCCTCTTTTTTCCTAAAGAAATACAAGATAATTTTGCCATTGTTCCATAATTAAACACTTAGTAATAGTGCATCTGGTCTAAGTTTTGTTTTTGTTTTTGTTTTTTTGTTTTTTTCTTGGTACCGGATATCGAAATCACAACCTCACATTTGCCAGGCAGGCGCTGTGCTGCTGAGCTCTATTCCAGGCCCCTGATCAAAGTTTTAGACATTTTGATTATTTTGATTGCTAATATGGAATCAATACAATTTAAAATGTCCCTCCAAAGTCTTTTCATTTCCTGCAACAATGTTAATACAAGCTTAAACTACAAGTAATATGATAGTAATATGATTTAAAATAAGATTCAGATGAGATTCACTTGTCTGGTTTTAGCTTTTAGACAAGAGGTTGCTACATAAAACAATTTAGGATAGGATTTTATTTCTTAATCCCATTTTCAATCTTTCTAATAAATGAGAATGTTTGGCAATATACAAAACAGGCTTAACTAGATTTCAGTTAATGCTAGTTTTAATTTCAGTTCTAAGAAAGGTCCAAAACTGACATCATTTACAGTAATAGCTTGTTTTATTCTGTTTTAGAGATTTAGTAATAATGGAATACTGCTGAAGAGATGACTTTTCATAATCTAGACACCCACATGCATTCATTTGGTTTCAAACAACATTTAATATCTTTGTTAATCCCAGGTTTTATCTTCCATTCATTCCATAGGGATTCCTCACCTCTGTCTTTGGGCTAGGAGGGCAACAGGTTCAGCAAGCTTTCTGATGGCCACAGGGGTCACTGGGTCCTGGGTCCCTGCTCCATGCTGCCTGCATCAGTGATGGTGTCAAGACCACTTTCTCTCTGGAAGATTCTGCGCAGGACGGCACCAGCTTGGCTTTATAAAGGTGAGATGTCATTGGCCAGGCTTCTCAGTTACTCCAGACACTGTCAGATATCTTTTTCATTCATTCAGTTTTTTGTTTAACCCAAGGAGAGCAGGCTTTTGAAAGGGGTATTATTTCCTAAGCTATCACACAAATTGCCACACACTGGATGGCTTAAAACTGCAGAAATTTGTTTTATCTCAGTTGTGGAGGCAAGACATTTGGAATCAAGGTGTTAGTAAGTCTGTGCCCTTCTGAAGTCTCTGGTATAGGATCCGTTCTTGAGTTGTCCAGTTTCCCGTGGCCACAGGTGTTTCTTGACTGCACCACTCTAAACTTTGTCTCCACAGCCACCTTACTTACCATGCTGCATGTGTCTGTGTCTTATCTTCTTTCTTTATAAGACTTGTTATCAGATTTAGGATTCACCTGTATGATTCAGGATTATCTCATCTGAAGAACCTTAATTACATTGAGAAGTATATTAGTTTTCAATAAATCCACATTCACCATTTCTAAGAACTAGGATCATATCTTTATGGGGACCACCATTCAAACTTCGAAGGAAAGTAAAGTCCTCAAGTAGTAAATTCCTCATTAACTACTGTGCCATGACATATTTGAAAACTCTCATTTCACTTTCAATGATCTGTCACTGAAAAATTGCATCTCATATAAGAGTGGAAACACACTATATCCTATCATTTTATTGCTTAAATTCAGGGGCAAAGATTTATACATATTTAAAAATTGGCATTTGCAAAAGAGTTGCCTTCTTCTAGCTATCATCTGTCAGCCTACTTTAAGCATTGCCTGGTACACACTTGTAGACTCATGTCGTGTGGGGGTTTTACAACAGCATTAATTACTTTGAACCAGAAATGGGTTTATTGGTTTTCACCTGTCTGGCAGGTCAGACAGGTGCAAGTATTCTTTTCAAATTATGATCTTGTAAAAATCAGACTTTATAATTGAAAAGTTAGTTATTGTGACATGCAGTTTTAGATCAGTCTGTAACATTTTTGGAGACAGCCATAATTTGTAAGTAGAGACATTTATTATAATCGACAGCCTTGGAGTACACATTCATTAACCACTGACAAGTACATATATACACGCAAAAGTTTAATTCATTAACATCGTTATGTTATGTTATGTTAAAAAAATAAGATGAATATAAACACATTCCATGAAAATGGAATGATTTAATTAATTCAGTTTCCTCCTAACTGAGAATATGCTTTGAGATAGAAATAGTCTATTTGTAATTTGCTTTCCATAGCAAATGATTTTTTATTGTCTGAATTCCATCAATAGTAATGATTTGGATTAAAATATTTGTTTACATTGCAGCTTAGTTAATGTTCACAATTTGCTGGAATGAACTGCTAACATAAAAATGGAAATATTGTATTATATTAAAGTTTGCTGATATCAGTTGACATCATGGAAGTCCCATAAAAATTTGAAGTTAAGAGATTCATTAGAGTGTTAAATTGTTTTTTGTTTCATAATTCAATATATATTTTAAGTAATCTAGAAATAAAACCTTGAAAAAAATTTAAAATATCCATGGATATAGAAATATACTATGCAAGCCGGGCGTGGTGGTGCACGCCTTTAATCCCAGCACTCGGGAGGCTGAGGTAGGCGGAGCATTGTGAGTTCGAGGCCGGCTTGGGCTACAACGGGAGCGCAAGGCCGGCCTGAGCTACATAGTGCAACCCTGCCTCAAAAAACCAGGGCCAGGAGTTTGGCTCAGCAGCTTAAGCGCCTGTCTGGCAGGCACGAGGGTGTGAGTTTGATCCCTGGTGCCGCAAAAAAAAAAAAAAAAAAAAAAAGAAATATACTGTGCAGTTGTAATTATAGGCTTCTTTTTCATTAATATATTGATTAGCAGAAATTTTTATCTCTAAATTAGTCTCTGACATTTCTCAAATTCTTACATCAATCACACAGAATTTAAAACATGGTGTTCCCAACTCTGGATGACAAGTCTCAAATTATAACATACTGACTCTGTTAGATAGCAGGAGCACTCCGGTGAAATGGAAAAATGGACGAGGAAGAGTTCCAGGTGAAGAGTGTGATTTCAGATTTAAGCATCCTGGACTGCAAAGGCATATAGGGAAGAAATTTGGAAAGAGGTAAAGATATTAATTATGCATGGGCATCTGGGAAAGGAAGCTGTAAGCAGGGGACCCTGAAAATACAAAGGTCCTGGAGAAAGAGTATTGCTTAGTATGTGAGAAGAAAAGGATGAAGAAACTCTGGGCTGACACTTGGTGATGATGATGGAATAACGGAACAGACAAGATTCAACTAGAAAGAAAAGTGAAGATTACTTCAAAGATAGAGATTTGACTCTAAGTAAACTGCAGAGCCACTGACCATTTCGAACTGTGAGACCTGGAGTATCTTCCTTTTTATAGGGTTATTCTCTCCTGAATAGGCAGGAGATGGAGACAGGCATGGCAGACTTTGAGCTGGGAATCAATGATGACATTGTTTCAGTTTGCCAAGTGGCGGCACTGACTAGGGTAGTAATGGTTGGGTGTTAAAATTCTGAATATAATGGTTGGGTGGTTAGTCAAATTCTGAATATATTTTGAATGTATTTTTTAATAAGAAATTTTACTGACAAGGCAACTGTGAGTTGATTATGTATATATATAAATTTAAAAACAAAAACACATTATATACATATGTACATAAACATATATCTTTTATATCTGTCTTTATATTATCTGTGTATACACTTCTATATCTATTTATATGTCTTACTGTATATTTATGTATCTATCTCTTATCAATGTCTGCAATTCGTAGACAATACTTAATTATTCATTAAATGAATTGAAAACATAAAATAACATGTAATTTAATTAATATTACTTAGTTGTGCCACTAAATTGCCTATGCTGTGTATGGTGATTTATAGTAAATAGCAGTGTACTGAATAATTAAAAATTGCTAAGAGATGATTTCAAAAATATTTTCAACTATATAAGTATCTGAGGTAATACATAAGTTAGTTCCAATTAAGATACTCAACTTACACATAGTTCAAAAAACTGTGTTGTTAATAACAGTGTATTCTTCAATTAAAAGCAAATAAATACTTTTTAAAAGTGAGCATGAAAATATAAACCAAACTTTAAAATTATATGTGAAATATTTTCATCATTCATTCAGAAATATAATGTAGTAGTTGTTAAAAACATTTATGGAAATTTTCAAATCTTTATCAAAGTATTTTATGGAAAGCATTTTATTTTGCTATATTCAGGAAAAATATCTGCATTGCCTTTTATTTTTCTTACTAATTGGATGAACTAGATTAAATAACTTAATCTTTCTGGGATGTAATTTCCTCATTTCTAAGGGGTGAGTAAAACATTACAATGTTTTTCTAGGATTAGGAAGATTATATGGTAAATAGCTGACACAGTAGGTAGTAAATTATAGTTGTTACTAAAATCATATTATTTGAAATTTGCAAGAATTGCATTAATTCTACACAGATTCAATAATTGGGGCAGTTACATATATTTATCTGGAGAAAACAAACTTAGAACTCAGGTAAGGAATGGTACAATGAATTAATAAAAGCTTCCTCATAATTAGTTATTTATCTTCAAGCAGTGAAATTATAGTACAAAGAAATCATTTGTGAATATAGTTGCAGTCACTTGTTGCAGACTTCAATTGTAAAACAGAAACTTACCTCGAGTTTGCTACTATTTGTAGGTAGTATGAATTTTAAATGAGTAAAAACTGTATTGAAACAAAATGCTAACTATATAACAGCAGAATGGAATGTATCTCATTTGCCGTGGAATGTAAAAATGAGAATACTTTGTATTCAGTTATTCTGTCAGTTCATTAAATCATTGCAATGATACTTTTTGCTCTCCTTATTCTGAAGTTATTTAATTGTTATGGAAGAAAATGTATGAAAAATTCTAATGCTGGCCTTGCAAAATATTCCTGTGTTTATATTCTAAATTAGTTCATGCAATAATTTTAACAAGATTAGTTTTGAAAGCTTTACTGTAACCTATTTAGGCAGCATTGTTAATGGAAGCATATCAACATTAAAAGGCCAATGCTTTTAGTGCATTGTAATAAAAGCAGCAGAAAATTAAGACAAAAAGGTCACTATATACATTTCCCTTTTTTCTTGGCTAGATCGTATATTTGACCATTTGTACATGACATGTATTTAATGTAATTCATACTAGAACTTACTTTAAAAATTAAGTCCACATTTACTAAGTCACTACAACAAAATAGATTCATGAGGACAAGATTTTGTTTTTTAACAATTAAACATTATGACCAACTTAGAGCATTGCTATTTATGAATAGTTGGGTCATTTTAAGTTCAATGTTCTAGGTTAAAGGGGACATTCCTTTGTAATAAAAGTCCTAATCTTTCCTCCTCAAGATTAACAAAGGCCACAAGCTTGGACATATGCCCTCCTTTTCTTCATTTTAGTTTTAGATTGACATAAAAACCTTAAAACTACATCCCTGGTCACTTTGGAATGGAAATAGCCAGTTTGTTAATTGGTTCTTTATTCTAATATTGTACCTCTTTTATTTTGATTTATTTTATTAATTAATTAATTTAAATTATTCAGTCTGCAGTACTTTATGTGTTAATCACAGTTTGGTATGAATCAGTGACAAAGTAGACATAGAACCTTTGGGAGAGATGGCTCCTGGTGGGAGGAAGTTGGGTCACTGTGGAATGACCTCAAAGGACTAGAGGGATAAGGCCTCCTCCTCTCTCCCTTTCTTCTTCCTGACCACCATGAAATAAGCAGCTTGCACCACTACCATACCCTGCCTGTTAAGCGTTCTCCCTCACCATTGGCCCCACAACGATGGAGCTATGTATCCGTGGATTTAAATCGCTGAAACTGTGAGCCAAAATAAACATTTCTTCCTTGTAGGCTGATTTTCTCAGGAATTTTTTCACAGTAACAGAGAGCCAACATATCTCTGTACCATGCCCAATAAATATTTTGTTATAAAACTTTAATATTCATTCCTTCAGCACTTTTCCAGAATCCAATGTGTCATCTTTAAGTATGGTCATCATGTCATATAATAGATTCCCTGAATTCATTTCTTTATCTAATCAAAGATTGCATTTTTTTACTAACATACTCCCAAGGACTACCAATACTAATCACTCATTGGCAATCTCTACTTCAAAACACCATACTTCACATAATAAATACTCCCATTTGCAAGTCTTTTGGTGGAGTTTTTGGGGTCTTCTATGTAGAATGTCATGCCATCTGTAAATAATGATAATTTAACTCCTTTATTTCCTATCCTTATTTTTTATTTGTTTTTCCAATCTAATTGCTTTAGCTAACTTTTCCAGAATGATATTGAATAAGATAGGTGATAGTGGACGTCCTTGTCCTGTCCCTGATTTTACAGAGAACACTTGCAGCTTTTGATCATTTAGTATGATGTCAACTGTTGGCTTGATCATGAATTCATGTTGGACTTTGTTAAATGTTTTTTCTCTACTGAGATGATCATGTGATTTTTGTCTTTGGTTCTGTTGATACGGTGTATTACATTTATTGATTTGCATATGTTGAACCATCCTTGCATCCCTGGGATGAATCCTAATTGGTCATGGTGTATAATCTTCTTGATGATTTGCTGCATTTTCTTTGCTAGTATCTCATTGAGGATTTTTGCATCTATGCTCATTAGGGAGATTGGCCTGTAGTTTTCTTTTTTGGTTGGGTCCTCTGGTTTTGGTAATAGGGTAATATTTGCTTCCAGAAATGAATTTGGGACTATTGCTTCCCTTTCAATTTCACTAAAAATTTCAGTAGTAGTGGTTTTATATCTTCAGCTGAATCTACAGTTTGTCATGGATTTGTCATCCAATGCTTAGATTGAGGGTATGAGTGCTGCACCCACATTAGGGTGGGTAATTTGCAAACAATATAAGGGGTAAAAAGAGTTTTATGTCTCTGCCTCTCTCTTTTGCTGCTTTTGCTGTCTTCTACCTACCATGAATTGCTCTTCTCTCTGAAGCCACCCTGCCTTTGAACCAGCTGATAATGAACTGAAATTTCTATAAACTGTGAACTAAGTAAACTCTTCCCTCTTTAACTTTGGATATTGAGTATTTTTTTCTAAGCAAGGAGAAAAGTAAATAAGCTAGTACATCTGAGATGAATCCACACTTCTCAGATGAGCAAATAAAAAACAGCAAATAAATCTATGAAAAAGTGTTCAATATCACTGGTTGTAGGGGTTGATTGATTGTGTCAACTTGAGACATTTAGAAGCTTAACTAAATCGGCTTTGCAATTCTACACAGTGTAGAAGACCCACCCTAGGGTGGCTCATCACCTGGACAGTATAAAAGGTAGGGAGGAAAGGTGGATAAGTTCCATTCTTTGGAGGAGCTCCATTCTTCACCTTCAGCTTGAACATCGTCTCCTGGCTTCCAGCGCAGACTCTTCGACTTCTGCCTTAGATCTTTCACCCTTCCAGCACAGACTCTTCAGCCTTCTGGCATAGACACTTTGGCTTTCTGTTACAGACCCATCAGCCTGCTGGTGCAGACTTGCACTGGCCACTGGGGTGACCTCCAGACCTTGGACTGAATTCTTCGGTCTCCAGCATGCAGACGCTTTCTGTACGCTTCCTCATCTGACTCTTTGACTGATGATTGAAAGCCAATCTTGTGATTTCTTATACATTTGTATATCTCATGTTATCTCTGTTTTTGCTAGCAAAACCCTGACTAACACATTGGTCATTTGAGAGATGCAACTTTGAACAATGCTGAGATTCCTTCGCATTCCAGAGAGAATGGCTATCATAAAGAAATCAAACAATAACAAATGCTGGCACGGCTATGGGGAAAAGGATCCCTTCTCCAATGTTAGTGGGAGTGTACAGTAGTGCAACTATTATAGAAATCGATGTGGAGATTACTTTAAAAGCTAGGATTAGAGGTCTCATCTGCTTCATCTCTTTAACTTCTGGTTATCTTCCCAGAAGAAATAAAACCATATAGCAGCACAGTTTGTAATATCTGAATTTTGGAAAACAATCCAAATGCCCATCAACTGAGGAATGGATAAAAGAATTTTTTTCAATATACAGTGGAGTACTACTCAGCCTTTAAAAGACTTGAGACACTCCTAAGTAAATGGATACACCTTGAGACCACACCCTTAAGTGAAATAAATCAGACACGTGTTAATATCACATTGTCTCCCTGATGTGACAATCTCAAAGAGTAAATAGGAATCAGAATGTACAATAGATATTGTGAAATAGGAAGAAAGTTTTCAAAAAGGAACTAGGCAGGGGAAAGGGGGAATGGAAAGAAAAAGAAAAAAGATAAAAGAAGGATAAAGCTTTGTCAGTAAGGAGGGAAAGGGGTTGAAAGGAGGGGAGGGGGTTGGGAGAAAAAAAGGAATCAAGATATATCATGCACAAGTACAAATTTCCTGTGTAAAACATGATTGTTCTGCAGTCTCAATTGTACCAATAAACTTAATCATAAGCAACTAAATAAATAAAAAGGAATAAATAAGACTCCCCAAATTATCTGTTAATTTGAAAAAAAAAAATCAAGGAAAAGAAACAGAGATTACTTCGGTCTCTGTTCCAGCTAAGTTTGTGTTCTGCCTCACAGCAACTCAGAATCAAATTCTGATGCATGTTGAAAAAGGCAGATTCAGGATTTTGAGAAGTAGTGTTGTTTCTCTCTGGTTCTCCACAGTTCCCTTTGGGATCAGACTGTAGCTCTTCTCCACCCCAGTCACATTCTGCCTTGTGTGTTCCCATGAGCTATTCCACTCATTTCACTCCCTTCAAACCTCGGGAATTTCTTTAAGAGAACCTCCACATCAGTTTTTAATACAAGCTCTAAAGTGTGAAATGTTTCCCATATAGGTCCCATGTAGTAAAAAGCAATATACATTGAAACTACTAAAACTTAGATATTAGACAGGCTCTGTCAAACACGGTCCATTCCAAAACAGTGAGAAGAATCTTGGAAAGGTGTTTCCCATAGTCTAATGGTAAAATTTTCAATTGCTAATAGTTTCTTTTGTTTTCTAGAAGAACAACCCTAAAGTATGCTTCAGAGCTTTCAAATGTTACGTCTCTATTTAGTATTTTAATTGGAAATATTACCTCAGTCTAGCTTTCCAAATTGTGTTGATATAAGCTACAAAGTCCAATTTAAGCAAAATAGAAAATCAAGAGATTGGGAGAAAGATAATCTTTAGCCACACTCTTTGTATGTTACTTGCAAAAGAATCAAATATTTCCAATACATATGAACACTTATATAAATTTTATATGGAAGAGGAAGTGTTCTAATTGCTTCATGCTTGTGTTCCTGCAAGAATCAGTACAAAAGACAGTTGTCAAGAAAAGCCTATGCTCTCCAGAATAAGGAAGGAGGCAAATCACATGCAACCTATTTTCAAGGATGTGAGGAAATTCCCATTGAAAGTATCTCGAAACTGTCTCAAAAGGAAAGATGAGAATCCACACTTAGAGAGTCCTCTGTTCATCAGAGGGATGTAGCTGAACAGTAAAGCATCTACCTAGTATTTACAGATCCCCCTAACACCAACACACATACACACACGCACACGCACACACACCACTAATATTCACTTGCTCTGCATTCACTTGAGATGGAGTTGCCAGATACCTATCTCAGAAAGGAAAATCTTCAAAATGTTCTGCCCGCTGCACTATTTGCTATATTTAGATGAAAAAATAGAGATAGAAATTTTAGCATTATATGTAAAATCTCCTGTGTATTACACTATATTCATTAAAAAGTAAAAGTAACTTCCAGTTATATATCTTTTTTTTAAATGAGAAGAGGTATAAATCCATAGGCATAAACTTGAGTTTGCTTCTAAATCACATGGATTTATATCACTAAAATAACTTTGTGTGTATGAGCATATTCATAGAGATGTGAGTGTGGAGACTCACGGTCATATCCATTCACTGGACTGGCTTTTCACCATGGATAGTACTCAGCCATGCAGAGAAATTCTAAGTTTGTGTAAGAAATGTGGCACATTTTATCAATATGATTTCCTTTACTCCACTTACTACCAGTTATTACATAACAGGACAAAATTTTCCTAAGTTTTATCATTGAGTATGATATAACTTAGATATATTTTAGATAAAAAGAGCTTTAGAAGCTAATAGCCATAAGGGAACGTTCTTTGACCTGAGCGTTTCACATCATGGCTAGTATCCCAGTGTAAATCTTGTACAGAACAAGGGCTTGAATCTAAAAAACTAATTTTGTGATAAATATGTTAATACATTTCTTTATTACTTGATGTCTTATAGATTCAGTCTCATGTCTCTAAAAGACAGAAGTAAATCATGTCATGTTCCTTGAAGTTGAAACTAACTA
This sequence comes from Dasyprocta punctata, assembly GCA_004363535.1. Lineage (NCBI taxonomy): Eukaryota > Metazoa > Chordata > Mammalia > Rodentia > Dasyproctidae > Dasyprocta > Dasyprocta punctata. The sequence continues at coordinate 39,534 of RJWM01001706.1, read as the reverse complement.
TTAAGACTATATTTCTGATATATTTATCTTCAGTTATTGCACTTTGTATGTTACTTGCATGGTGCTCTACCTCACGTAATACATTTTATGTTTTTCTACCTTCTTTGTTTTTCAATCTACATTGAAATTTCAAAGCTAAATACACACATCTTATCTGATTTCCTTTTTCTGTCACTCACAATACTCGTTATCAGGTAAATTATAGTTTTTATGCAGCACTGGGGCCCTTGATTAGCTTCTTTGCTTTCTGTGTAGCCATGTGCAAGTCCACGGAGAATATATTTCCACCTGTCACACAGGAAGCATTTGGGAACATTTGTGAAATGAACTTTAACTTGTCAAATGTAAGCACTGATAAAAAGTATGCTGTATTGCTTGTGTATTGTCAAAATACATTTGTTATTCCCACTGATATTAAGAATTAACATTAGCTGGAGATTTAGCTCAGTTGCATAAGTACCTGCCTGGCAAGCATGAGGTCATGAGTTCGATCCCCAGTACCACCAAAAAGAATTAACATTAACTATGCAAATATATAAACTCATCTAATGGCAAGCTTTTTGATTTTATGAAAAAATGAAACAAAATCTCATAAGCAAATACTAAAAGAATAGCAATTTTGTTATAACTTTTGTAGTTAAATGGTTTCCATTCATAGTACAAAAGAATTGCTTGTGTTAGTTTTGAAAGACTGCCATAAAATGATTGGCATGAAGGAGGTTATCAGTCTATCAATGTGGAAATAAGCATAAATGAGGTGTCAGGTTATTGACTGTTCCATGAGCAAACTTACACCTGTAACTGAGTAATGAAGAACAGCATGAAGGAAAACAAAGGATTCCACACAAATAGCAGAGCAATGCCAGGACGTGAACCTATGGAGGCACCAAATAATGCTCTGCAACCAACCTTGGTTAGCCTGGGTGAGGAGAAATAGCCTTGGGCCATGTATAAACACATTGTAGTTAATGTACATCAGTAACAAATCTTCCTTTTTAGATTTTAACTTATCAAATTATTTTAAGAAATAACACAAGCCAGAGTTCAGTAATTAAATAAATCCTTGCTGGAGTAAAAACAATAAGTGCCTGTGTCTGTAGACACACACTTGTAGGTACGCTGAAATTGTGTCACTGATAATCCCTGGATCTTACTAAACATATCACACAAATGCACATAATGTGCACTACACAAGATTTAGATTTGTTTGAATGTGTGCAGGCGACACACAGCAGACAGAGTTATCACTATACTGCGTCGTCCCCTATACTGCGTTAATTGTAGCCAATGCAATTCATAGTAGAAAAGCATACAGTCAAGTCAAGGAAAATAATAAGGTTAAAACTTTAAAAAATTGTAGGTCTGTCTTACTAGCTGTCCAGGGCTGTATGCTGGATACAGGCCATAGATTTAACACACATGCTGTAGGCAAAAAGAAAGGACATATGATGGCCTAATTGATGAATTTAAGCCAGTGTTATAGAATGCCAGTTTTCAAGACCTTAAAGTAACTCAGTCTATTTTACTTATGTATTCAATGTATACTCATAAATGCCAATTTATAGAACTTGAATTGTATTTTTTTACTTCTGTTTATTGTTCATCGCAAAATTGATATTATTAACGGAATTTTTTGCATTAATATAAATATATTCTTGTGTGTGAGTGTGTTTCTACATAGGAAATTCACATCACTAGTTGCAAGTATGCGAAAAATAAAAACTACAAAATGTTTTATGTTATATATTCTAAATCATTGTGCAGGTTAGTATTTTCTCAATACCATATAGTAAAAAAAAATGAACAAACAAAAAATAAACGTGAACACCAGAAGAAAGTTGATAAGATACTGAAATGATTAGCTGTTATGTGCCTGTCTTACTGAGCTACAGGATAACAGAACATCAGACCAGACATTATTTTGGATTATTCTCTTGAGAACGTTTGAGAGCATTTGATAATGGCTTCAACATTTAAATTAATAGATGAAGTAAAACAAATTGTTCTGCCTCATGTAGATGAGCTCCTTAAGTCAATTCAAAGCCTAAATAAAAGAAGGATGTTGGCCTTCCCTGAATAAGGGGAAATTCCTCCGGCCTGACTGCCTCCAAACCAATTCATAGGCTTTTATTCGACCTTCATATTTGAACTGAGACATTAGGTCTTCCATGATGTCAAACTCACTGGCCTTTGAACTGGAAGTATAGCATTAGCTACACTTTGGGTGCAGGTTGGAATTGCAAGCATTTTTCCCCCCTCTGGTCTGCTGACAAGATATCTTGAAATAGTTCAGTGTTCATTATTGCAGAAGTTAATACCTGTCTGTCTGTCTGTCTGTCTATTTATCTATCTGTTGATCTATATATAGTTTGCACCATCTAAAATATCTCCTGAAGCCTCATGTGTTTGGGGCATATGAGCTAACTTGTTCTTAGGGTTGCTGCTTGATTAGAGGCAGCTCACTGTGGCTGTAACTTGGAAGGTGTATCTCCTGTCCCTGCTCCTCCCTTCTCTGTTTTCTCACTATCATGAGTGAGCAGTTCTCCTCCACCAAGACCTTTTCACCATGGCTTTCTGCTTTGGAGTCAACTGATGATGGACATAAGCCTGTGGCATAATGAACTTTTCCTTTAAAATGTGGATGTTGGATATTTTGTCCTACTGGCAAAAAAGTGACTAAGATATATGGTGCATTTGTAGAAGTCAGGATGCAATGTATAGTTTCACCAAGCCAGGGTACAAAATTGTGAAACAATGTGTCAATTCCCAGAATTATTTTCAATATTGAAAGATGAAGAAAAGACTGAATTAATCTATCAAATCATGGAAAATAGAAATAGAGGTAGTGACTGATCGTTGAAAAAGAGGGAGATGTTTGTTCCCTCTATTATACCACTTGGCAGTACAAAATTACTATCTTGAAATATTCTAACATTATCCATGACAACCAAATTTTAAGAAGTAATCTCTTTTTATGTTTCCTTTTATTTAAGAGAAGTTATCATAAGGTCCATCCATGATTTCTATAATCATAGAACGGAGAGTCTATGATGATCACAAAGTATAAAACCTAAGAACAAATAGCTAATATTTTGGTGTCATTACTTAAAAATTCAAATTATTTTAAAAGCAATCATTATTGCAGAGCATTCCAAATTCATCTTACTACATACTTGTTCTTTTCAGTGATATTTAAAATAAGAATATATATTCAGTTACAAATATCATAATCAGAAACATTATTCTATAATTTTGTATTCCTATACAATCAGACCATGCAAGAACACACAGTAATGTTCATTTTTATGTTTGCTATATTAAACATTTTAAGATTATCATTTCATCCTTCAGAAGATTATAGTGAATCAATAAAAATTACCTCTTGATGAATGGATACACTCATTCTGATGAATGGATATATTCATATGACCTAGTGAACAATTGACTCATATTTCCTCTTCTTTATTTATTTCAGTATTATATTTTCAAGTAGCTTTTGTATTTAGACTTCCTTTAAGCAATGAGAAATACATAAATTTAATGTGCATTAAAGTAGTAATAATTGTAATCAATTTTCAGAAATCTTAAATCATATATTAATGCTACTTCTGAGGTATTCATAGTCAAATTGATTGAGGAAAACCTACTGACTCAAAATATGGTACAGACTTTTAGTGTGGCTCTTGTTCCTTGGGTTTCTATTCTTAGCCCACTGAATGATAGTGAAGATTGTTTAGCACTTGAAATTCTTTCTTGGAGATATCAACTCTGTAATAATATTTGCACATTAAGGATGCATTTATTAATTTTACATTGTTATGTTGTTATCATTCATCAAACCTTTATTTTTGTACTTGTTCTGCATAAGCACAAGGCATATAAAAAGGAATAATGAGAGAACGATACCCAGTCAGCTTGTAGGAAAGGAAATCAGATCTACATAATGCAATTCAGTGTTGTCCTTAATGTAACAGGTGTCTGAAAAGGGTGAATAAGAAGCTTAAGGGGAAAGTGATTAATTCTTCTTAACAGCAGACACTAGTTTGGAAGAGCCAGAGAAGAGACGAGTCAAAATGAGTTTAATGAATGAATATGTGTATCTTTATTTTTTAAATTAATTAAATTTATTGATACATTTTAGATATACATAAGAATTACATTCATCATAGGGAATTTGTACCTGTATATGATATATATTAATTGTTTTTTCTCCCATTCCCTTCACCTCAGAGTATCTGGGAATAAAAAGAGGACACAGGTGCCCTTCCACATAGAGGCAGTGATGGCCAGGATTTGATCCACTCAGGAATCACAAATTGTTTCATTATAACTGAGGTTCAGGTTTTAGTTTTAAAAACTGGGTATGTGGTATCTGACATATTCTATCTTTCAATTTAAAATAATGAGAATCTAAGCAAAGATGTTTAGTATTATAGTTGTACACATTTATTTGGCATAAGGTGATAATTTGAAAATACATGAAATGTGTAATGATCAAATCAGAGTACTTAGGATTTTCATCTCTTTTAACACTACATAAGGCAATTTAAGAAAGAAAATGCATGAAATACAACTTTTAGAGAGACGAGTGAGGCATTAGAATGAAGACTTTATGTTTAGTTATGATAATAGAGAAAGTTTTCCTTCTTTTAGATAAGATAAGACCTTTTTGTGGCTTTGTAATTTTAAACATGACATTTCGTAACTCCTTTAACCAAGAAACATTATTATTAAAAATTGTCATCAGGAAAGTTCACACTAAATTGAAAACAATCAAAATGTTGCAATATTACAAATGTCCTCATCAGAATATTTTTCCCCTACTACTCCCACTAAACAAAAATACTCTCAGTTAGAGGAAAGGCTGTACTACTCACTTTTCTCTCCGTAGGTAGTATTCAATATAATTTGTACAGTTACTTTACCAATTTGATATTATTGAGTGAGCAACTAAATTTAATATTATTACCTCTTCGAATTCCCATGAAAAATCACAGCTACCATGAAGAAATCAAAATTGTGACAGTTTAATTATATTAACAAGAATTCTTAGGAGAGAGGCAAAATTGTTTTGATTTTCTATTAAATGTTTTAAAAATTTCTCATGCTAACCTTAGTAAATAACAAACAATATATAAGAACTACTAATTATTTACTACAATACATGTTTTGCATCATAATTTATCATTTGAATTGATATTAAGTAAAATTATTATTATTATTTAAAACATTATTATAATTTGACTCTAAAACATTCACCACAAGTCTCATGTGTTTGGAAGGTCATTGGATCACGGGGATGTTATGCCTAGCAATGGAGCCATCCACTGATGAGTTCAATAGCTGTTTGTGATGTTACATTGTGGAGTCCTGCTAGAGGTTGGTCATTGAGGAGGTGACTTTGGAAGTTGTATTCGTGCCCTCAGCCCCATTCCTGTCTCTCTCATTCCTGGGTGCCACAATGTGAGCAGCTTTCCTCCTCCTAGCCATTCCATCATGCCCTTTATGCCTTGAAGGCAGCCAACTATGGACTGAATCATCTCAAAACCATGAACTAGATTAATTCCTCTTCCTCCAAGTTCTGGACGTCAGATATTTTGTCTAAGTGACAGGAATGTGACTAATTCCTATTTTGGTATTGTAAGTGGGGTCATTGCTCTGATTATACCCAATAATTCGATTTCGAAGTCTTTGGAACTGGTTTGTGGGAAGAGTTTGGAGAGTTTGGAAAGACTTGGAGATGCTTCCTAGAGAAGCCATAGAATGCCGTAGGTGAAATTTGACAGGAGATTCTGGTTAGAGATCAAAAGACCAGAATGCAGACAGAAACACAATAAACTCTGACTATATCTTAACCTTGGGTCTCAATGCTTAGTAGTATCTGGAAATGGTTTGTGAGAGGAATTTGGAAAGTTTTGCAGAGGATGGAAAAGGTACTTAACAATGCTGTAGGGCAAGCCTGATGAGAGATTCTGGTAGCATAAAAGAAGACCAGAATGTGGATATGAACACAGTAGAGGCCAGCCCAGGAGTTATCAACTGGGAACAAAGATTACATTGGAAGTGGAACTAGAGGTGCACATGTGTTTTTGGCAGAAAATTTCTCTACGTGTTGTTCTTGTCCTGAAAATCTGCTGGAGACTGAGATTATGTGTGACAGACTAATTGGTTGGGTGGAGGAACTTTCAAAACAGCACATTTGGGCTGTGGCAAGGGAACAGCTGGCTCTTTTCAGTCACATCTACAGTGAGAAGCAGGAGCAAAAATCGAATGCAAAATGTTTGAAGTTTCATGAGAAAGGAAATAATCTGCAACGTTAAAGGAAAGGAAGGATGATTGCTGAAAAGATTAACATTATAAAGAAGCCAAGTAGTTTGCATTAGGAAACTAGGAAAGATGACTTGAAGACAGTGAAAGAATCAACAAGAATTCATCTGTTACAGAATAAATAGTGCAGAAATGTAATAGTTTCTTTTGAGAAGGAAGCCTTTGGGCTCTTTCTTGAAAAGAGTCACATGAAGAATTGTTTGGGGTTCATTTCACAGTTCTCAGACAATAAGGTACTTCAAGGCTACTACCAGTTGTTACATGAGCTACAAGTAGAAATGCTATTTAAAAGTAAGATAATTATGTAACATTGTATGCATGACAAAATTATTTAAAATTTAGATTTTAAACTTTCAGATTTTCATTTTCTTAAACATTTTTTCCTATGCAAAAAGATAGGTCTATGAATTAAATAAATTCTTACCAGCAATATCCATCTTTCATCAAATGTATTTTATCTAGGAGTTGAACTTTAAGCAAACTTAATTAAGAAATAGACTTTGAAATATGTCTTAATTGCTTATCTCTCATTGCTGGGATAAAATGCCCAACACCCAAAGTTAAAGGAGGACAGGTTTATTTAGCTCACAGTTTACAGAGGTTTCAGTCTACAGGAAGTTGGCTCCAAGGCAAGGTGGTGTAGCAGAGGGCAACGAGGCATGGCAGCACAAGATACCAAAAGCAAAAGGGAAGAGCAAACCTCTGTTCCTCCCTTATATTGCATGTAGACTACCTACCCTAGGATATGTGTACCACTCAGGCCCCCAATCATAGCACTAGAAAATGAACCAGTCACAAACTGTAGATTCAGCCACATCCAAAAAGCCTGCCTCCATGACTGCATGAGGCTTTGAGGGGACATTCAGATACAAATCATAACATTCTTCCCCTGGCCCCTCAAAGACTCATGAACATTCCTTTACACAAAAGGCATTTAGTTCATATCTAAGAGTTTCAAAAATCCTTACAGTTTCAAGATTGCTGAAAAGTCCAAGTCCCAAGTATCCTCTGAGATTGAAGACAAACTTTTAACTGTGAACCCCTGTATAAGTGCAAAGAAAGTGAAACACTTCCAGTATTCAATAGCACAAGATAGACGTTTTCATTGCAGCAGTTACAGACAGGGGGGGATACAAAGGAATGGGACCAAGCAAGCCCAAAATTCAGCAGGCCAAACATTAAGTCCTGTAGTTCCATGTACAGCATCCAAGACAATCTGTGGCAAGTTTTGACTTCCAAAGGGACTGAGTGGCTCCACACCCATGGCACTGTCCATGGTAGAAGCTTCCAGGGCTCATTTCTTAGGCCTGCTGTGCTCTCTCCTTGCAAGTTTTTCTCAGATGATCCATGTTCTCAGCCTCTCTAAACTTCTAGGATTTCTACTGCACTTTTGGTTTTATACTCACAGTTTCACACATTGCCCACTCAGGCACACAATGTATGACCTTCTAGGCTTTCTGAAATCTGGATGAAAGCCTTTCTGATCCCACAATTCTTGCATTTTGCATGCACCTGAAACTGGTGTGATGTGGATGATGTAAAGGTCTGCTGCCAGCTGGAACAGTAGCTTCCTTTTCTCTTGAACATAGGGATCAAGTACTTGCATCACTGAGTCCTCTGAATCCAATTCTGAGCAATAAATTCTCTAGGCCACTGTCACTGTGGAAAATGGTGCTCCATAGCTTTCTTCTCAGAGCAAAGTCTTTCGCTTTTGCAATTTTGAGGCTGCAAAGGGTGGAGATTAGCAGCTGCTTATAATGCCCATAGGTCATCATTTCTATATGCCTGTTACTTATCACCAATCAAGATTTCTTCTGCTTTATCTTGCAGCCCACTACTTTACTAGAGCTTCCTTTGTGGTCAAACTCACAATGTTTTAAATCATACTGCTTGGTTCTTTGTTCTTGATTCTCAACATAAATCTGAATCAAAGCACCCAACAGTAGCCATGTTACCACTTCAACTTTCAACTTGCCTTGAAATTTCTTCTCTTAGATTAGTTAGTCTGTTGCCCTTAATCTCAGTGTCAGGCAAAGTCTCTGAAGAGGAGCAAAATCCAGGCAAATTTTCTGCCAAGCCATAACACATATCATCAGGAATCCAAAAATCAGTGTAGCACTTCTCAACAGAAACCTTAGGAACCTGGTATTTACTGCCAGGATTTCCACTAACATTCTGGTCTTCTGAGCTCCAAACAGAATCTCCCATACATAACAGTCTAAGGAGTTCCAGGTCTCCTTACTCAGCCCACATTTTTGAACCTTTCCATTCTCTTCTCGCAAACCATTCTCAAAGTCTCTTGAATCACATGGTCAGGTATAGTCACAGCAATGACCCCACATCTATGGTAGCAAATTCTGTTTTAGTTACTTTTCTCTAATTTCTGGGACAAAATACCTGACACCCAAAGTTAAAGAAGGAATGGTTTATTTATCTCATAGTTTGCATGTTTTAGTACATAATCATCTGACTCCAAAACAGCATGTCATGGGAGAGGGGCAACAGTTCATGGTAGCTGCAGAAGACAGCAAAAGCAGCAAATGCAAAAAGGAGAGAGACACTTTTCCTCCCTTCTGTTGTATCCAGGCTGCCCTGCCTAGGACGTGTGTAGCACTCACATTCCCAACCCCAGCATTATACAATGAACCAATCGCAAACTCTAGATTCAGCTGCCTCCAAAAAGCCAGCCCCCATGACTGCATGAGATTTTGGGGGGAATCCAATCACAAACCATGGCAAGTATGATTGCCAAATTGTTAGTGCACTAAAATAAATGCTATCACTTGTTGAGCTTGGAAAAATTATATAGAGTTCTTCAGTTTTTACAAACATTCCTAATATTATTGAAGAAGCATGTGGTTCTGAGTGCATCAATATGATTTTCTATTTCTTTGTTTAGAAATTCATTAAGCTAAGTGCCTTATGGAAACAGGGCCAGTAACTGCTAAGAATTCTGGCACCTGCAGTTACACAGCACATGTTAGCCAAAACATAATCTTTCCCTTTTCAAAATGTAAATATTCTTTGTCAACAGTGGCTCATCAGCTAATGGATATGCAAAGTATTTTATCTTGTTGTCTTAAAATTTTATTTACCCTCTCTTCTACAATATGCATCACGGCCAGTTTAATTGACCACATAAAAAATACCATGTAAATAAAGGGAAATATTAATGAAAATGGACCTTTTTAAAGGCCCAGAAGTCTGTATTTTTAGCAACATTATTTTAAGAAAGTTACTCTGTTTACATGAGAAACATCAGTCATATCTCTGAGTCTGTTATGCAGCACTGAGCATTCCATTCTGTTATTAATTTTTTGTGGCATATTTTTCCTTCAGGACCTGTCAGTCTTTTTATACTATTGGTTTGGGCAAGAATATGCATGATTAATAAGTAAATTCATTGCTTTTTATTGTAAAACATATAGTATTAAATAGGCTTGAGCACTTTCTATATTTTTTTAAATGATGGTCCTCCTTTGTCTGATTTTTCCACATAAACTCATTAGGACAGTATACAGTTTTCCAGGATATTTAACATTTCTCAAGTATGAGTCTCCATATCCAAGGAATTTCAAAGGGAAAAAAGTCTATTACCTTGAAAGCCGGATGAGGTGTCACATGTTTATAATCCCAACACTCAGGAGACTGAGGCAGGAGGATCACTGTAAGTTCACTGCCAATCTGGGCTACACTCTGAGTTTAAGGCCAGTCTAAACTGTATAGTGAGCCTCTGTCTCATAAAGACCAAATAAAGTATATTACAATTACCTAGTTGTAAAATAACATTTATAAGATAACAATAAATATTAACAAATATAAAAATGTCCTATGATTGGCACAAAAATTGAATCTGTACTTCTTAAAATTTATTGACAACATCCCAAGTTAATAATCTTCAGTGAACTTGTTTATAAATCTGTTTCCATCTTCCATTCCTACTAAATTTATATTTTGTATTTCAGCAATATGATTACATCAGCAAGAACTAACATTAATTTGGCCTTTCACTTTTGTCATCTGGTTCCAATAAAATCTCTCACTTAGAGGAACTCAATGATTTTGTCCATTCTAAATATTTTATGTATTTCTCTTGAATATCCATGCCTAATTAAAAATGATGATCACCTGTAAGCCATTGCAAACTCATTATAATTTCATCAAGAGTAAATTAGGTTTGTGTGAAAAATCAGGAATGCCACTACAATAACATCTCTCAGAACAAAAATACAAAAAAATGGCATCTTCCTTCAGCAAATTCCTGGTCCCACACAAAACTTGGTGGATACTTCAACCTAAACCATAGGGAAAGTGAAAACCTTCACTAAACAAATTGGTCTAAAGTAGGTATGGTTAGAGGGATTAATGTTTTGCCTCTGAATTTTTACTTTCATAGCAAAAACTGAGAGAATTTACATGACTTTTGTAGACACCACACCTAGAAGTGACTCCAGCAAAGGCCATTCTCGTAACTCTTCAAATCATGCTGTACTATCAAAATTAAAGTATTTCCAAGGGTCCACTCCCACATACTCTTATTTAAAATGCACATGATGCAAATATAACAGGGACAGCACTCTTGCGTTCTCTTTGGATAAAATAATTTTCTTGGGCTCCCACATACTGTGCACTGTATCATTCCCTCCTAATAAGTTACAAAGAAGCCCAGGCAAAATACACACAATAATTCACTTAGTACTAAGCCCAACTATACTTAAGAGACATACATTAGGTGTGGCAAATTGAATGAAATATCATCTTGATAGACTTTGCAATATGCCTGAGAGACTGGTGTTACAAACTTCTGGGTGTGTTTTTATGGTCAGAGACGTGAGTACTTGAGAGTCAATGTATTTGTTCCTAGACCCTTGTTTATTGGGTCTCTTCTTCTCTCTGCTTCATGGCCACCATGAAAATGCCTCTTTACTCTAGGATGTCTTTCACCACAGTAGTCCCAACTTCGTGCTAACTGAACATGGAGTGAATCCTCAGAAACCATAAGCTAATTTAAAACTCTCTTTGAAGTTGCAAGTGTTCAGAGTTGTATAATGCCATGGGAATGCTGACTAATAAACCAGGGAACATCATAAGGAGGACCCTGTCCCTTAAGAAGGTCCTCATTTAAAAGAATAAGAGAATTATCTCCCACAAATAACTTGAGTTTTAACATTGAAACTTAAGCAATATGCAGAGAAGCCAACATGACTCCTCCAAATGTTAAATTTAACATGATAACTGACTTTACTCATATCAGAACAGATGAAATGTTGGAAAAAATTAGGTGAATGAATACTCAAAGAAGATGCAAATGAGTAATTGAATGATATAAGGAACAAAATACAATTTAAGAAAGAACAATTCAGTAAAGTGTCTATCTCTTTACTCCGACTAGAGTATAATTAAAGTACTGGCACATTACTTTACAGTAAAAAACCCAACTATTTGCTGCTTGCAAGAAACACATCTCACTAGCAAAGATGCAGTCATCCTGAAAATAAAAGTATGGAGAATTATATTCCTTGAGTTCCTTGGAAATGAACCAGAAATCAAGCAGGGGTAGCTATACTCATATCTGACAAAGAAAACTACATCTCCAAATTAGAATGGACAAAAAAAAGAGAAAGAATACTGTTTATTGATAAAGGGAACAATTCATGAAGAGTAAATAACAATTCTGAATATGAATATATCAAAAGTTGTTTCACTCAAATTCATACAAGAAACACCAGTCAACAAAAAGGCTCTGAAATAAAATTGTTGGATGAGTTTAATACCTGTTATCAGAAATACATATATCATCCTCAACAAAACAAAAATAATTAAACTCAAAGTTAAACTACATTATGGATCAAATGGACTTAAATGACACCCACAGCATTTTGCATCTAACAAGAAAACACATTATTTTCTACAGCTCCTGAAACTTTATCTTAAATTAATAATATTTCAGTCCTGACAGCATGTCTTAAAAATAAAAATATGAAATAATTATTTGCATGTTATTATATCATAATGGAAAGAAACTAGAAATCAGTACCAAAAGAAACACACAAACACATGGACATTGACGAATATAATGCTGAATTATCAGTAGATCATCCAAGAAACAAGGTCAGTCATCTAAAAATACCTACAATTTAAAGAAAGTGAAAACTCAACATATTATAATCTCTGAGATACAGGAAAGGTAGTTTTGACAGAAAAGTTTATAGCTATAATATTCTACATTAAAAATCATTGAGATGTTGAATAATCTAAAGATGCATCTCAAAAGAAGGACAGGAATGACAAATATTATAACTGACGTTAATGCTATAAAGACTAACAGAATAATACAAATGATAGATGAAACTGGGTTGTCTGTTTGAAAAGATAAATGAGATTAGTAAGTCCTTAGCCAAATGAACAAAAGAAATGAGAAGACAGACGTTCATAAAATTAGATAAAGGGGAATATTAAAGCAGAAAATACTTAAATACAGAGAATGATTATGGACTCTTTTGAAAATGCACATTCCAATAAATTGGGAAATCTGGAAGAAATAGTGGTACACCAAGACACACATAGCCTACCAAAATTGAGCTTAGAAGATGTAAGAAAAACTAAATAGACTAAAAACAACCAAAGAGATTGAAGGAATAATAATTTTTAAAAAGTCCAAAACGCAAAATACCGATAGCAGATAGATTCATTCCTGAATTTTACCAGAAATTTAAAGAACTAACACTAGTTTTCCTTCTTGTAGTCAGGGATTACAAGGAGAACAATTACATACAGGACACAAAATTTGTAATACTATTTTATGATGCTAACCCAGCACTAAATACAAGAAAGAGCAGGAAATCTGTGCATAACACTAAAGACCTAGAAAACTCAGTCAAGGGCCTAGATCCCACAGTTATGTCCTGCATGAATCCAGTAGAAAACTTAGAACCCATGAACATGCCTCCCATAAGTCCAGCTGGAGGCCTAGAGCCCACGACAATGACACATGCAAGTCTGTTTTATGGATCTGCGCTGAGAAGGCCCAAAGGTCAGGGGCAGAAGCTAGAAAGTCTATGCCAGAGGGATGAAACAGCTGTGCCAGTAGGTTGAGGGCTCTACACCAGAACCAGGAAATGACACTCAAAATAAGGACCAGAGCTCCCCTGAAAAGTAGCACAGCATCCTCAGTGACAATGAGGTCCCGAGCTCCTCTGACAATAAGAACAGTGGAGTATGTTTCAGGAAACCAGTGTGACAACTTCTCCTGGAAATTAAACAGCAAACATCTTTCCCTCTGGAGCCAGGAAGTGCTGCAAGGACCAGAGCTCCCTCAAAGTGAACCGCAGCCACTCTCAGTGACAAGGTCCTGAGTTCCTCCAGTGATAACGGCTGAATTCATGTTGGTGAAGCTAGCCATGACAAGCTCCTCCAGGAGAATCAACGGCTCCAAACAGCAACACTTAGGAGAACCCACAATGCCTCGGTCTTCCTCTCCATATCCCTTTTTATGCTGGCAGCTTTCCTCAGGTGGGTCATCTACACTCAACACCATGCTGATTTAATTCAGCTGGTGTTAAATTGACCACCAACTCTTAATCCATAGCATTCCTCAAACTGTTTCAGGAAATAGAAAATAAGGAAAGCTTCTAAATTGATTCTATGAAGCCAGTATTATTCTGATACTGACCAGAGTAACTACTGACACAAATGGCTGGGGACATAGCTCAGTGGCACAGCACCTGCCTGACAGGGTTAGGAGTTCAATTCCTTCTACCAAAAGGGAAAAAGAAAGAATCAACACAAAAATACAACTACAGAACAATATCCATCATGGATATAGATTAAAAGATTTTCAATAAAATCTGGCAAGTGAAACTGAACGATAGATTAAAAGGATGACAGGCCATGATCAAATTGTTTGCATTTCAGGAAAATACAGATGGTTCAACATATGCAAATTATCTTGCATAAAAATCACAAATGAGTCAAAATAAAATTCCCTTGATGACATCAAAATATGCAGAAGAAGCCTTCATTAAATTTCAATTCTGCTTCATTATAAAAGTCCTGAAGACCTTAGTTACAAAAAGACCTTACCTCAATGTCATAAAGGTTATATGTGAAAAATCCACATAAAATTGAAAGAAAAAGATGAAAGCATTTTGCTTAGAATCCAGAATGAGAAAAAAGTGTCCATTCTCACTATTCCTGTGTACTAAGTACTTGAAATTTTGAACAGAGTAGTTAGAGAAAAGAAATAAATGGACCTGGGTGTGGTGGAGCACTCCTGTAATCCCAGTACTCAGGAGGGCAAGGCAGGAGGTTCCCCAAGTTTTTGTGGCCAACCTGGGCTACATAATGAATTCAAGGCTGGCGTGACCTACATAGTGAGACATTGTCTCAAAAAAAAAAAAAAAACCAAAACAATAAATAAATAAATAAATAAATAGGACACAGGTAAGGGAAAAAGTCAAAACATCCCTATTTGTACACAATAAGTTCTTATACTCTGAAAACCTAAAAGACTCCTTCAGAAGACTTTTAAAACTGAAAAATAGATTCGACAACTTGTGGAGTAGAAAAATCAACCTTTAAAAATCAGTATCTTTTTGCCCTTCACTCAAATCAGATATCTAGCTTAAAACAGCCAGCAATTGTAATTTCACATACTACGTTTGGGGTTCCATGAAGTTCTTTTCCCACATAAATTAGTCCGTGCCCTTAATCGCAGTCTCCTACAGAGTCTAATGACATGGGTGAAGTGTAGGCAATTTTTTTTTGTCACAAAATGATATACATGGTCTCCAGTCCAATTGCCAGTGGAATATTTCTTCCAAACAGAAATGTAACGTGCCTTCTCTTTCCTGTCCTCATTCCTTTCAGCTTTCTCATCTTCTGTGCTCCATCCAGAACTACCCTTTTACTCTGCTTGTAGCATTCTAGGACTCCTGTAACCTGTACCTCCAAGTCAGTTCAACTCCTTCCTCAAACAAGCTCCCAAGACTCTGAACCCACATAGTCATCCAAACCCACCTCAATGATGGCTCTTCTCTGCTGTTGACTTTCAATATTAGATTTCCAATTTGGACAAAATATATGGCACTCACAACTTCAAAGAGGAGAGGTTTATTTGGCTATGGCTTCACAGAATTCAATCCATAGTTGGCAGACTCCAAGCATGGACATCATGGCAGAAGGGTAAACTGGAACAATTCTCAATTTATGGTGGCTGTGAAGTAGACCAAAGGAATGGAACCAGACAGGAAGGGGTTGACCAGATATGGACCACAAAATCATGTCTCATAACCCACACAGACACACTCAGAAGTATGTTTCACTAATCTCGTGGGTCCCTCCAACTCCAATCAAGTTGACATTTAAGCTTAACCATGATACATGAATTGGAATTGTTAATATATGGACAATATTTAAAGCCTTTGGAGTGGATATGTGATGATAAAAGAAAAAAGTGAGTTAAATGATAAAAACTATCCAAAAACTGTGCCTTGGGCATTTCGAAACTCAGAGTCATGGAGAAGAGAAATGGTTAGTAGAAGAAGACCAAAGAGACATATCTAGGACGTAGTTCTTAACTTCTGTGGCAGGTAAACAAGGTATTTGGAGAAAATAACTAATTAAAATATGATATGAAAAATACTAATTAAAATAAAACCTTCATTAGTTACATAAGTCTAGAAGATTGAGCAATAAGCTTTGGTTTATATCCACCCAGGCTTCGTTGATGGAATAAGTAGGAGTAGTTTTTACACTTAATAGGAAAAATTGAGTAAATGACAGAGAATAGAATATGGAGTTTACAGAAATATTGAAAAAAAATTTGGTATAAGGAGAGGAGAAAAAAATGATAAGCAAAACAAAAAGTTAGAGTTAATGGTGTTCTTTTTACATTTTTAAAAATGTGTTAATTTATAGAACATTTGTATGCACATGTAAAACATTAGTGTAAAGAGAAAGTGTAACTCCCGAGTACTCAAGTAATGGTCATATTTTGCAACCTTGGCCTTTTTGTTGCATTTCTAATCTTGTTTAACTACAGAACTGATTTATTTTGTTCTTCCATTTGTTTCAATATAAATGTCACTGTTTCTTATACAGACTCCCAAGGAAGGCTAACACAGTATTTAGTAACAGACTTTCACCAATATATCTGCCACTAAGGATCTCACTATGGGTTGCTGCTGGTTTATTTGTGATTTTAATCATCTGTCTACTCTACTTATGAATGTCCTACCTCAGTTTCATGTGAAACTTGCCCTTCATTTTCTTTTTTAATTGAGAATTTTAATTCAGCAGCATATCATCTGGAAGTGTCCAATCATTCATAACTTTGACAGTGTAGATCAAACAAGTGGAGAGTTGGAAATAAGCTACCTTACACAGAACATTTATACAGTATTTTCTAGTATATTAATTTGGTCGACCTAATTGGGGTTTAAATTACTGCCTTATTTGAAATTATGTTGTCTTCCAATGTCTTTTTTTATCAAAATAGTCTTCTAAAGTTTCCAACATGTTGAGAATTATGTTATCTAACTTTGGTATTGTATTGGTTAACTGTTCTAATACAGGCAAAATATATGACACCCATAGTTTAAAGGAGGAAAGGTTTATTTAGCTTGTGTTTTCAGTGTTAGGTCAATGATCAGTTGGCTCCAAAGAAGAAACTTCATGATGGAAGGATTTGGGAGAAAAAGCTGTGGACTTCATGGTACCTGGAAGCAGAGTACTAGAGCAACCAAAGGGGAAG
Organism: Dasyprocta punctata; assembly: GCA_004363535.1. Taxonomy (NCBI): domain Eukaryota; kingdom Metazoa; phylum Chordata; class Mammalia; order Rodentia; family Dasyproctidae; genus Dasyprocta; species Dasyprocta punctata. Next base: position 22,454 of record RJWM01001706.1, on the reverse strand, counting down.
GGGCTAAAAGATCCAGTACAATGCCAAGGTCATTCCTCCATGGTCCATCCCGACATGTGCCTTAGTAATCCCCAGGGTGCTTCTCAAGTCAACAAAGTTACCAATTCAGTTTAACTGTCACAAATATGAATAAACATTTTGTTTTTTAGTTTTGTGTGTTTTCATGTGTTCTTCTGTGTGTATTGTGTATTTAAGGGTAATAAATATTTGCATTAAGTATAAATAATGGTTTAGGTACGGTCATTAGGAAAAAGCTATATGTATGAGGAAGATTGGATTCTGAGAATTTTTTAAGCAAAAACATTCTAATTTATACAAGGTCAATCTCTGAATTTTTAAAGAATTCAAGACAAATTTAATGAATTGGTTGTACCATCAGAGATATAATTTGGCTTAGAATTTTAATATCTGCCAAAATGTTTTCCATTATACAGAAGAAAGTGACTACCAATTCATTAAATGATTTAATTTGCACATACAAGTGTCAGGTTTTTTTAAACTCTGTTACAAAACATAAATTCATTATTAAAATAAATATAGTAATTGTCAGTTATTGATATATGCCGCGTCCTTTTCTAGCCATGTTCTGCTGACAAAGTCCAGACATGGAAGGAAAGAGGGACCCATGTTCTGCTGACAAAGTCCAAACATGGAAGGAAAGAAAGACCCATGTTCTGCTGACAAAGTCCAAACATGGAAGGAGGACATTTCCTAAGAAAAGGCCGCGACATAAAAATTGGCTTTGTGGGAATGGGTTAACATTTCTGGGGAACTATAATGTTAACTTGTGCTCTGATCCAATTTGGAGGATTTCTTCTATTTTTTTTCCTGTGTACCAAATTAGTAAGCAAACTATAGAAACTCCCTAAGAACAAAGGGATAATCAATAAAATGTTTTTTCTTACAATTGATGGTATATTGATCTGACATTTGAATAGGACTAACGAGATTAAGGTCAGACCAGAAGTTTGGGAGCCCTTAAAGATAATGATAATGATCAGTTGGCTGGGGCTGTCTAGGAGCCTCCCTACAGAGAGGCTGATAAATTGCTATAGAGATGAGATGGATAACACATTCTTGCAACTGCAGGAACATCATGGGGAGATAAGGGGGTTAATTTAGGGCTAAGTATACTCTTATGTTTTATAGACTTTTAGATAAGGACACCATTAGGGAGCACTTGTTAGTAGTACAAACACACTTCTAGGCTTTTAACTAGGTATAAATTTTATGCCTATGCTAACTAATCATATAACTATAAACACCATGTTATCATAGAGACATCCGTTGCTTTTCTTTTTTTTTCTTATCTGAACTTCCGACCCTGGCCAAAAAAGGGGTATATAACACCTTGTTTGAGCTTACAATAAATGAAGCAGATTCACACAGTCTCTGAGCTGTTTGTGTGTCTGTTGTCCACGCGCCAACGCTCAGCCCACCTTCGGGGACTCTGTGGACCTAGCCCGGCTGGACCACAGCAGATATATTCATTTTGCCTGTAAGAAAATTAAAATAAAGGTGGTTAATATCCTGTCGAAGATCACATGGTAGGTAAATATCCATATCTGAATTGTATAATAAAGAGTTCAGATTGACACTATATTACTTTGTCTTTTCAAACAAAAAATAAAGACTATATAGTCAGCTGATATAACTGGTGTTTCAAGGGCCAACACTTTCCAAATTTTCAATCATGACAATACTATAAGAGAATTCACTCATGCACCCTACCTTTTTCTTACTGTGTGTCTCTTATTTGATGCAAAATTTTTAATGTTTATAAAATGTAACTTATATATTATTTCTTTTAGTACTTAGGTTTTTGGTATTGTATTTAATAAAGTATTCACAATTTTAAGATCTTGAAATTTAACTCCATGTTTTCATCCAATAATTTTATTTTTTATTACATATATTTAGGATTAATCTATGTAGAGTTTATTTTTGTATATGATATGAGCCATGGACTTAAATTTTCTCTTTTCTATGTCAAAATCCAGTTATCTGAGAATCCTTTCTTATGGAAGTGTTCTCTCACTGAATTTGCGTGGCACTCTCAACCACATCAGTTGACCCTGATGATGTAGGGCTATCAATTCAGGACATAGAGGCTGCCATGATAGTTTAGTGGAAGACATTGTGAAAAGACTTCCAGAAATTCTTCTAACAGCGGCGGTAAGAACAAGATAAGTGCGACTTAACTGAGTGAGAGTATTTGGAGGAGGATAAATGGCAATGTGTCTTTCAGTGCAATGATTTTTTATTTAAACATTTTATTTTTATCATACTTTATATGTAAAGTCTTTCTCTTTTTTTTAGTTTCAAGGGAATAAAACAAAACAATAAAACAGAACAAAACAAAACAGTGAAAACAATATAGAATTTCAAAAACAAGACAGAAGGAAATCCCCCATAGCTGCTATAATGCATATCGTTATCCTCTGAGCTGATGCTCAGACTACCTGACCCAGGCCTGAAAAGTCAATTAATCAATACAAGCACTAACTTGTTTTTGTACCTCAGTTGCTATCACCCCAAGCTATGTTTCTCCAAATCAGCTGGTTGCCTATACAATGGTGGTGGTAGGGGGTCTCTTCTTGTTTCCCACCCCATGCTCTGGCTCACAAGAAAGGTAGGCTGACTTCCTGGTTCTTTTCCTGGCCCACAGCCTCCACAAATATAAAGTCTTATTCCTTTCATTTTGCTAATTGTATCCTGGTTGCTTTGAGTACCTTTTGTACTTCTCTGTTTGATTTTTTTTTTTTTTTTTTTGCTTTACACATTGATCATGCTTAATGTTTGTCTATTTTGTTTTAATGTATGTGCCCTTCTGCTGCATTTTATATTTTTATAACTTTTCATGACAATAGTGTTTCTTTTGCTTTCAGCTATGGGACTCTGTTAAATTTTCTTGCCTTTTTGTCTAGTAAAGTCTTTGTTTCTTCATTTCTGAAGGATAGCACTTGTGTGGGAAATGATCTTCAATGGCTGTTTTGTTCTTGCACAATGTTAATCATGCCACCCCATTATTTTCCAGCCGTTGAGATTTCTACTGAGAAATCTGCTCATAAATGTAATTTAACTTGGTACTTTACTCTTTTTACTTTTTAAATTCTTTCTTTGACTTATACCTTTGAAAATTTGACTATAACTTCTTCCTTCAGATCTCTTTGTATTCTTTTTGTCTTATTATACTTACATGTCCATATTTTTCTCAAGCTTATGGGACCCTTCAAATTCAATTGCATACAGTAAGATTTATATATACTCACTTTCCATATTTTGCGGAACTCCTATATTTTGAATGTACATTTAATATTATCCCAAGATTATTCAAGATTTTCTTCGTTTTTCTCTAGTTTTCTTTCTTTCTCCCCTCCTCCTTTTTCCTGTTTCTGTTCCTGCTTCACCTTCTGCTTTTCTGTCTTTGTCTCTCTGTCCCGTTCTCTGTCTCTCTTTCTCTCTTTTTCTTCTCCTCTCACTCTCCCTCTGTCTCTCCTTTATTTTCCAGATATGTTTGTTTCAAATGGACTGACTTCAAATTTAGAAATAGTTGCTAAGTGTTTTGATGGCATTTTTGTTTATGTATTAAATTCTCTAGTTCTAAGATTTATTTGCTTCTTTATTATGATCTATATCTATTTGCTCTATCATTCATACTACGATATTCCCAATTTCATTAAGTTGCCTGTCTGTATTCTTTTGTGTGACACTAAGGTATCTTAGAATAATTTTTGGAAATATATTTTGTAGCATTTCAAGAATTTTTTTTTTTTGTATTTGCTTGCTACAGAGTTATTTTTTTTCATTTGGGGCATCATGTCATCTTACTTTATACTTAATATGAAAACTACTCTAAAAATTGGTTGTAACAGCTGGTCCATCTGATAGGCAAATATCAATTTAGAGATACCTTCATACTTCCTGTATGAAATTATTGATATTTGCCAATCATATAGATCAGCTGTCACTACCAATTTTTTAGAGTGGCTTTTAAAAATCTTTTCCCTGAAAGTGTATCTAGGAGTGTTGGTTTAATATGTTATAGTGGCTTTGGTTCCCACTGAGTGCATAGTATTGCCTCTGTGTGCTTTTTTCTGCTGTGAGCAATGAATTCAGTGTATATGGTGTTGAAACCTGAGAGCCCTTCTGCCTCTCCCAGAAAGAAGGAATGGGGACACTCTAGTTCTGTGGTAGATTAACTAATGGTCAGCTTGTATCCCCAGCTAAACTGAATCAGTGTGGTTTTGGGTGTGGAAGGCCTATCTAAGGATTGTTGTCAACACATAAAAAGAGAACTGAATTACGCTGCTACTTCTCCTAGAAAAGCTTGTTACGCTGGTTTTCTTGATATGAATTCATTTGCTCTAATTGCTCAGGGCCTCACTGTCACTGAAGCTGGCTGCTGTTCTCTGCAGAAGGGCCAGGGTTCTTACCTTGAGCATAGCTTCCTGACTCCAGTGCAGATCCTTCAGTCTACTAGCACAGATCCTTCATCCCACTGGTGCAAACTTTCTGGCTTCCATCACTGACCTTTGGGCTTTCCCAGTGAAGATACCAGACACAGATTTGCATGAGCCCACGATAGTGGGCTCTAGGCCTCCAGCTGGACTCGTGGAGGACACTGTCATGGAACCCAGGCTCACAGCTGGATTCTTTGGGTCTGTATCATGTGGACAGATTCCCTGCACTCTTTTGTATTTGACTCTTTTATTATGAAATAATACTATAACTTATATGTCCTTTGTTAAATCTATTTCCTTGCAAACCCTGACTACATCAAGGTCCGACTGGCTTTCTCATAAAAACGGTAGCAGTAGGATGCCCACCGTGTGGTCAGTCATTCTAACAGGCATATGCATTTTGGCAGGATTGTACCTGTTACCTTTCATGGGCATCCTGGTATTCCTGGGCTTTGTGGGGACAGCGGGGACAGGTCGCCTTTGTAAGAGACAATAGAAACAGTTACTTTCAGTTTCTATGGACTGTGATTGGGTAAGTGGAGACTCCCAGTGCCCCAGCACCAGAACACCTTTGAGACTTAGAGCACAACTATGAGTCTCTGGGGACTTCCTGGCAGTAGGTTCACCCCAGTGTGGCTGGGTGATGTGGCAGAACTTGTGCAATACAGTTTTGTTTGTCTCTTAGGTTGCATGGAAGTGGCATCACTTAAGCAGTTCAAGAGGCTGAATCTCACAGGGAAGCAGGGATGCGATACAGGTGAATTTGATCTTTAACGTGGCAGTGTGTGGCAGCAGCCTGGTGTGGAGAATACTACATAACTGAGCTTCCTCTCTAGAGCCGCGCAGTGGTGCACGTTCCCCCAAAACTCCACAGCTGAGTTCCAACCTAATGAGGCTGCCACATTCCTTAGCAGTAGAAACTTCTGGTCTCTCTCTTGCCAGTATGGGTATTTAGGGCACTTTGTTTACATTTCCACCACCTTGGGAAGATCATCTTGTGTTCAAACCTGAAAAGACTAATTGGCAGGAAATCAATTCTCTTCTTTAAACAATATTTAATTCACTCAAAGTATTTGCAGGTCATTTTTAAGCGAAAGTAAAAAAAAATATTTCAGAGTAAATCAGCTATGTAGTGTTTATGTTAACATATAGGTTCACAATAACAATTAATCAATCCTTTTTCCCTACCACTTTGAAACATGTTTATCACCTTTATTTCCACTGTATTGTATTTAAAATTATTTTAAAAGGAAAATCACAATAGCAGTATTCAAAGTCCTCCGAGCACGGTCATAGAAAGTTTCACGTTATCATTTTTAAATCACTTTTATTATAATTTGACTAAAGAATTAGTCTAAAACAGCAGGCCAAGATATAAGTACTTTTACAATTGTCTGATTTATTGTAACTGTTGATGTAAAGCTATCACAGTTGTGTATTATTTGACTAGAAAGAAAAATTGGCACGAGGACATGAAGAGAAAAAAAGAGTAATTATTTCATATAGAGCAGTCAGCAATACAGTTAGTGCAGCCAAGTAGAACATGGAGAAAATTGGTCAAGGGTAATTCAATATGAGTCAAAATGAAATTAATTTCATGAAGCTGAAGCCAAAAGTTTGCAGTGATAACAAGTCAATACTGCCTGGAGGTCATATTGGTAAAAAATAAAGACTCTATCTCAGATTTATATAATGATGATAGATGGTTGTTAACACTAACATAAGATCATTAGGGGATCAAGTAAAATTAGTTCCATTAGAACATAAGCCTTCAGAACAATTAAGAGTCCCTCTCTCTAACTCAATGCCCTCAAGCTATGTAACTTCCACGAATGCATTTTAGAACCCCTCAGAAAAGAGTCCAGGTAAAATCAATGGATCAGGGAAATGATGCAGTCAAACATTGAGCCTGGATTTGTCTTTTAAATTGCAGAGATACTAACTAGATAATTTACACCAAATATCTGCCTTTGGCAAGGAATTATGCTTGTTTTGAATTATTATATCACAACTAATGTATCTTTGTGAGTTTAGACACATGGTTTAATCTCATTTCCTCCTTTTTTTTTGAGTTTTAACTTAACGTATGTCTTCATTATCATGTCTCTAGATTGATCACTAAAGTAGTATACTTTAATTGACCACCTTCCTCTGACAATGTTAACAAAGGCTATCCCTTGAATATACAGGTAAACATAAGGTCATCATTCCAACATATGAAATCTAGCAGTGTCTGCTAGTTCTGTACACAAATATTTCTTCACCTAATTTTATCATTATTCTCACAATAGACTGTAGGTGAATTTTTCTTTTCATGTTCTCGATGCTAATACAAATCAACAAGGTGAGCGACCCAAGCAGTAAAATGATCTCCCCTAATGGTCATATTCAGAAAAAAATCACAGTATTTTTTTTCAACTTTCCACTAACGTTACAAAGATCTTCCCATAGCAAAACGTGGAAGTCAGTGATGAAATGAAAGCACCACCCCCCAGAGCCTATTGAGAGAGAGAATGTTCTACAATTAAAATGGAATGCTAAAAGTACTAAGAAAGACGTACGCGAATGGGGGTGAGGATTTAGCTCAGTGGCACAAGCACCTGCCTGGTAAGTGTGAGGTCATGAGTTCAATCCCCAGTACTGAAAAAAAAAAAAAAAAAAAAGAAGTAGGCAAAAGGTATATGCATCTGAACTCACATTGACAAAACTGCAAATAATCTTTTGCAAATCACTTTGACATCCACGAGAACTAAAAATTTAGATGCCTTTAATTTTCTTTCATATAAAACAACATTTGTGCTCTCATCTTCTATTTCAGAGCTTCCTCTTATTCTTCTAAGCACACATTCCCAGAATAATGCCTCTTTTTTTTTCCTACTTATATCTTTTTATAAAATATCTAAACTGATTAGCCTACTCTTCTGTATGCCTTTTCAGTGGAAAACCCACCCCATAAGTTAATACTAGTTTGTGGGCTCAATTAACAACTTTTTTTTTTCAAACTACCTCTGTCATTTTCCTTTTCACTGGAATAAAATATTCAGCACCTGCAACTTATAGGAGAGGTATATTTTCTCTCATACTCACAGAACATGGCTGGCTTCAAAGCAGAAATGGCATAGCACAGGGACCAAGGGGAGGAAAGCTGTTTACCTCGTGGAGGACAGGAAGCAGAGAAAGAGGGGAGGAATCAGGAAGGAAGATATCTTTCTAGGTCACATATCCTGTGACCTCTCTCCAGTCTGGGCCCGCCTCCTAATAACACTCAGCTCCGGAGCTCACTAGTGCATGAACCCACTGATAAGTACAGAACTTCCATTATCCAGTCACCTTCTAAAGCCCAAAAGAGTTTTGGGAGACACTGTACCTCTAAACTATGCTTGAAAACATCCTCATATGACCAATTGCTGCCGAGTCTTCTGCGAAATGTAGCTATGGTTCTTTGTTTTTCAGTTTCTTTTTCAATAGTGTATGTTTGAGATACATAATAATTACATTCAGCTCGGGAGATTGGCTTATATACATATTGTTTCTTAGTCATTTTAATTCAGCCTTCCCTTCCAGTCCTCTGTCTCTCTCCAATCCCAGATTCCCTTCCTGTCTCACAAATATTTCTCTCTTGATACTCAAGTCCCATTTAATTATTTACCTGCCTTTTAAATTTTTTTATTTTTTTTGGAAACTACATTTTCTTTCTTTTTTTTTTTTTGATACCAAGAATCAAACTCAGAACCTCATTCTTGCCAGCTGAGCTATATCACCCCCCCCTTTTTTTTTTAAAGAGAGAGAGAGAAGAGAGAAAGAGACAGAGAGAGAGAGAGACAGAACCTAAAATTTCAAAACAGGACAATTGGGGGATAATAATGGTTAACACATTGTGTATTTTTGCCTTTAAATTAGTTACTCAGAGTACAAGATATCAGCATTTAACAGTCCAAACAATATTAGCAAAAACCTTTCTTTTCAATGAACTGAGAAAAATTAGTAATATAACTATCTTGATTATCTTGTACCGTCAATATATGCATGTGGGGACTTGATAGAACATACCAGCAGCCACAAGGGAATGGAACTGTCTTGTCTCACTCCCTCCTCCATCTTCCTTTGAACTACTGTCCTACCAGTGAGTCCTCTGTTCACCACCAACTTCAATACACACACACACACACACACACACACATGCACACTGTTCCTGGCCATCTGTTCTTGGATTTACCTGCCTTTTTAATTGGTTTAAAATGGCATAAACTAGTTGAAGTATAATTCTCCTAATTATAACAACCTTAAAACAATAGCAACCAAGCTTTTTGGACATTTATGTGCATGAAATTACAGTTCAAGGAAGGTTTACAAACTTTACTGATATTTAAAGTCATTTTATTATTTCGTAGTCATTCCACTGACCTCTACCAATCAGCACATGACGAAATTATAGCATGATGATTTTACATAGCTGAGGAGTGAGACATCTCATCATCTTTTTCAAGTTCTATTAGTTAGAAATAAGTCACACATACTGTTCCTAATTGAAAGGAGATTGCACATGGATGTGAACATCAAGAAGTAGTGACAGACTGAACACGTTAGAGTCTTTCCTCACCCCAACCACATTACAATGACCCAGGCCTTTCATTGTAAAATATACTCACCATCATTCAATGTACCTACGAGTTCCATACATATTATTAAAATATCTGCTCAAAGTCTACTTATTCTTCATCTGTAGTAAATTCAGAGAAGGATGACTTCCCAAGTGTGAGTATAGTTCATTTTAAACTATCAAAAGCTTAAAATGTGGAGGACCCGTCTGTACAATGAATCACTTTTCTTCTGTTCAAGATTCTTTCTGTCTTTTTCTTTCAAAACTTTGATTGGAATATGTTGGTATGTGTTTCTCTGAGTTTTAGAGTTCATTGAGCTTCTTGTATGTTTATATGCATGGTTTATAAAGTTTGCGAAGTTTTGGGTCATTATTCTTCAAACAATCCCTCTGTCTCTTTGTCCCTCTGTCTGTCTCTGTTGCAAGGGTCTTCCACAAGATTATCAGCAGATTTCTCATCAGAATCTTCTCAAGCCACAAGATAGTGGTCTCTGTGTAGTCAAAATGCTAAAAGAAAAAATGTCATCAGTCAAGAATAATTCTATATTCAAAAATAAATAGTCCCGGATTTTACACAAAGCAATGTGTGTTGGCTCCCCCAGACCTGCCTGTGAGCACACTCAGGGATCCCCACAGGCTGTAGTGAAAGAGCACTGGGTGATAACTTAGAGCTGTATGAAGAAGTGAAAATGAAGTCAAAGATGAAAATATGGAAAATTATGCAATAATATTGTTATTGTGCCACGGATCCATAACTCCCAAATTTGTTTACATGTGCTTTAAGAAAGTAAGGAGTTAGTCAACCATTAATATATGTTTTAGAGATACAATATATAGAGGTGTAATTTTGTGAAACCAATGACTGAAAGTGTTGGAAACAGAGCTCTAAAGGAGCAGAGATTTTGTAGTTCTTAAAGTTGATCTGGTATAGTAATGGCAGAATTATAGAACAACAAGCATAGAAATTTTATAGCAAAAGTCAAAAATCAGTTAGCAGGCTGTGACTATGCTTATGCTGCCTGTCAGGTAGTCAGCCTGCTAATCTCAGTTAGCCTTGGCTGTCTGGGTCCAACTGCTTTTCCCAGATGGTGCGTTAGGCTTATCTGATTGCATTCAGCAGTAATGTCTGTGTTTTTCTATCTAAAATATATATGTAGTTTTTCCAACTTGATTCGAGGACTTTATGTCCGGGACAGACTGGCCTAGTCAAGCATACATTTAACTCTACTCTCTCCACTAAAACCCTGTTTCCTCCTTCCCAGAATGTTCCTGCCTTCTGTTTGGCAATATATGACTCAATTCACATAACCAATCATGTAATAATCTGCTATTAGCCTGCTACTACTTGTCTGCAAAATGTATTTAAACTGAACTCTAAGCTGACTCTGGGCTGGTGATTTGAACTCAGACTCAGGCCCCCAGCTTGCCAGCATAAAATAAAATTGCCTTCCAGACTCCTAGATTAAAAAAAGAAAGAAAGAAAGAAAGAAAGAAAGAAAGCTAAATAGATAAATTATTTGTCCCACATACATTCAACACACAATAGTAGAATATTCAGAGAAAGACAGGAAATGATACTTTGTTCAAACAGTAGACAAAATATTCACTTTCTCACAATCATTTCAAAATTGAGCCTGAGAAGGTCAGTTGTTTCTTAAGCAAATTTCAAAGCATGAATATATTTGCCCTGGGCTCTTTTTCACCATCTGTTAATTTCAACCTTTCAGTTATCCTCTTTCCATGAAGGTATTATTATTGTGGGTAGAGTTTTTCCTGACTTCTTCAATAATTTTTCATCCTACTTCCTATCTCAATGATTCCTGACACCTGAAAGCCTCTTTTCATTTTCTACTCTCAATATTGTTTTCAGTCTAAGTTAGCAACAATTCTGGGGAAGGAATTTTCTTAAAACTAAGTGGACCATCTGCATATTTCCCAATGATTTGTTCCATTAGTCAAAGGTGTGTCCACAAATATTTTCTAGAAAATATCTTTCTATTTCAAAGTCCTGCAGAGGGGTGAATGACAAGGGATTATACTTCTTAATGACCCTATCATCACATTGAGAGAACTGGGAGACATGATCTCAGTATATTTAAAAGGTTATTTTTATGAATAAATATTCTCATCATTGGTCTCTTTAAATTTATTGCATTAATCGTGTGTGGTCACTGTCCAGATTCTGTGCCTCCTAGATGGTCACACTGAGGAAATTAGCTCTTCCTGGCTTTTGACAGGAGTTGACGACGGTTCCCTATCAAGTGGGTTCCCCAGATATGGCAGTTTATTGCCTCAAAGTGTAAAAACAGAGGAGCCAATAGGGAGGCTGCTTAGCAAGACAAACATGATCATTCTGTGTAATCATTTGAGTGGCACTGAGTTATCTTTTTGAATTCTCTATTAGAAGCAAGCGATAGGGCTTGTTTATTGCAAAAGAGAAGATATTTAACAGGGCATGAATACCAGAAAACAAGGACAATCGTTACCTCATTCAGAATATGCCCAAACACAGAAAGTGAAAACACTACACCACATGAGAAAACATAGGAAAGTGCGAGATAGTAATTTTAACATTATAATCCTCACCATTGGTCAAAGGGGCTAAAGATTTTTTCACTAGACTACAAAACATTTTACAAAAGAGTATAAAGGAGATATATTGTTGTTTATTTAAAAAACAATCATACTTTCAGAGAAAAATGATTTTCATACATAGCTTGTACATAATAACAACTACAAGCATTTTAACATGCATTGCACGTTCAACATATGTTATTTTAAAAGCAGTATTGTAAACATTGACCACAGATCTGGGTTAAAGAACCGGGTTTGGTCTTCCTATGCATTTGTTTATACTGTAAACTACAAATGTATACATCTCTGAGCAACCTATGTAACATTTCTAAATTTCACTACCTTCATCTATAATACAAGGCCAGTAATATTTGTTGAATATATGACATCAGAGGGTTCAAAACCCTCAAAATTATTAATTGCTCTGAACTATCAAAACTGTTATCGGATATAAGAACCAGGACCCAATAAAACTTGGTTGCAAACCTAAAGAAGAATAATCCTATTAAGATGCATTACCCACTTGTTCTAAAAGAATAATCCTATTAAGATGCATTACCCACTTGTTCTAAAAGCTCAAAACAACTTCCTATTAAGGCTGCCATTATCCCACTAGAATGTACCAATACATAGCACATACTGTACTTATACAAGAACATACTTTGCATAATGTTCAGCAAAGTGTGAAAGCTGTTACTGGATCTTTCACTGGGTCCTGAGTTGATGTCCCCTCAAAGTTTTGATTTATTTCTATCTCATGTGCTTTGTATGAAAATTCCCCAGCCATTCCCTTGTTATGGAGTCAGTGATGGGCAAAGCTTAAAAAGGAGAGCGCATGCCATAACGTTCTTCATCTAAGACTTGTATTCTTTATGAGACAGACATGCTACCTACTGTGCTAACAGGGCACCTTAAGACTTGCATTCTTTATAAATCATCTTTTCTTACTACTTTTGAAATGTTTACATTTATTTTATTGGAATTTTAGTACTCCCAAAGTTTCTTTGTTGTTGTAATCAGGGAAAACACTAATTCAGTTATGTTGTTGTTGAAAATGGCTGGATATTTATTATTAGAAGTACCACCATTCTTGGTGGCATAATTATCCTGAGGAACACAGGACTAGAAAAATCAAACTAAATATCCTTATTCTCAACTACTACTACAAGAGATTAAAAAAGAGAAAACCATTAGCAATAAGTAAAATGATCATTGTTCTTTGTTAATTTTCATGGATTTAAAAAATACTTTTGAAGCAAGCCTATTTCAAGAACTGTAATTTATAATCTGTAGACATTGAATTATTTTAAAAAGTTAACATTTTCTGGATTCAGGTCCTTTTGTTAAATTACTATTGTCAAAAATTAGTAAATCATTTTCTTTTCTTTCTTTTATAATCACAATGTTTACAAACCATAAATACAACTACTATCTCACATTATTAGTCAGCCCAGACTCATTAGAACAAAATATCATATTATCTGATGTAAACGACAGAATTTGATTTTCTTACCGTTCTGACAGTTGGAATTCTCAGGTCAAGGTCCTGAAGCAATGTCCAGTGAGAGGTCTCTTCCTGGGTGGTAGTGAATTCCTTCAGGCTGTGTCCTCACGCTGGATGCATTTGACTTGTGTGGGGCAGCAGACGAGAATTAAGAGAGAAAGGGATTGTAATGCTGAATGCATGTAATCCCATCCTTATAATTTCAATCATGAGACTATGAGGAAAACTTTGCACTGTTACTGTGGCCAGAAGCATCACAATATCAAAATTACTTTACAACAAGTACAAGAAAATAAAAGAAACAAAACTGAGAAAACGTATTTGAGTAAGAATAAAACATCTCACCATGCTACCATATATCACAATAAAATGAGCACAAATGTCTAAATTTGCTCCTTCAGATAAGGCTAAATATTAGTTATATTCTAGTTGCTTGAAAATTTTTTAAAACAATAAAGGTATGAAGATACGTCCTCTTAGTGGTGTACTGATTTAAAAGCAAAGAAGAAAAAGAGAAACAGAGGAAGGAAGAAAGAAAGGAGGGGGAGAAAGAGAAAGAAAAAGAGAGAGAGAGAGAGATAGAGACAGAGAGACAGAGACAAAGACACAGAGAGAGAGTGAGACAAAGACAGAGAGACAGAGAAATATTCAATTATTCCACCATCAATCTTCCCAGATCCTAAAAACAAAATTCTGTTTTTCTTAATGATGAAATAAAGTGCAATCAACTTTAAAAATAAGCTATACTTCAGTGTTTTAATTTGGCAAATACAATACATGGATCAGTTATTATCCCCTGTACTCCTGGACATTCCCATCTTTCATATTTCATTTCTGTGTCCATATTTTCTGTCACTTAGCCTGATTTTCCCCTTTTATTTCTGGACTCGCTTCACATCTCATTTGCTTGCAATGCAGCATAATTGCTCTTCTCCTTGACAAGTTCTGAGTACATCGCTTTATCTTAGAGCTTGAACAATGGAGCACATATTCTTATCTGCCTGATAAAGCAAATTTATAGCAGAAAAGCTTGATTTTTTTAAGATCTCATAGACAGAGAGGGCAGTTTATTTTTGTTCTCATTGAATTCATTTTATATACAGAGAAATGTGTTTTGGATAAAATTTTAAAAAACCTCTTTTCATCCATTACTTATGAGCTTTGCTTCATCAATTATCACTTGTTTTCTTCTGGAAGAGCAGGGATTCCCTGCTCAATATTTTAAGCACTTTAGAAACCTGAAGAATGTGTTTAAGTTCAAACTATAGTAAGCACTTTTGAGTCAGAAAACGAGGTGAAAAATATTATCTTTAATCATTTCCCTCTTGTTTTACTCTTCTTTCTTTGCCTATCCCTGTGTCCAAAGTAGTAAATGACTCTTCAATTTAGAATATTTTAACCTTTATCGAAAAAGTAAAGGTTGTATTTAAAAAGGGGAAAATGAATTAAAATCTGAGAATTTACAGATTTTAATGTATTGCTGCTTGATCTAGATATCAAAAAGCTAAAACAAATCTTATAAATATATTTCAGATATTCCTGACATAATCCTCCACTCCTTTCATCTATTTCCTTGGGGGTTAAAAGGCTTAACGATGGTTTGGAATATTTCATAAAGATAAGCTTATGGACTCAACATTTAATGAGACTATTCCAGGAAGCCATATATAATTAAATGCATAAATCAAGACTTAACTCTTGTTAAAAGTATCTCCTCTAAAATCACAGTAATTTTATGCAATATTCAAAGCTTGTCACAGGTTGGTTAGAAACCTGAAGAATGTGTTTAAGTTCAAACTATAGTAAAAGATAAAGAAGAGGACACTGCTAATGTTCCAGGCAGCTGAGTTAGTTAAAAATATTACAGGCAGTCAGACAGGTCTGGGCCCTTCAATGAGCCAGTGCAGAAGACCAGATACCTTGCAAACACGAGGAGATAGACACCTCTGCTTCAGGGCCAGATCTCAACACAAAAGATCAAACAAATGCACCCACATGGTGAAGACTGCTATTCTGAATAGGTCTCTATCACCTTGAGGAAACCAGGCATCCCCATCCCAACCCCCTACAGGAAGATCAAACAAGTGCACCCACACGGTGAAGATTGCTATTCTGAATAGGTCTCTATCGCCTTGAGGAAACCAGGCATCACCATCCCAACCCCCTACAGGAAGAGCACTGCTTTTTATGCGTGCCCACTTGCTACGTGACTCATGTTCGCATTTAGCCCCAGTTTGGTAAATTTTGCCTGAACAATTAGTCTTATTGGTTGACCATAGTTCTGGCCCACCTCATGCCCATCTGCCTTTTGAGTTCTGATGTTTTCCCCATCTTGGACTTGTCTCACCTTATGGTTTTACTCTGTAGAAGTCCCTAGCAAAGACAGAGTCTTTGGCAACCCACTGGGGACTCCTTCTGTCTCTCTCCCAGACAGAAGCTTTCTTTCTATCAATAAATATATTCTGCCCTTAACCTCTGTTGTTCCTAAAATTCTTTCTTCAATTTTAGAGAACACAAACTCATACCAGACATCTAGTAGGCTGGAAGTTTCGTTCCCCTATATCGCTAATATAAAAGGAAAATCTTTTAACATATTGAGATTGGACATTGCCAGTCCTCTAAGACAATGAAGAATTTTTTATACATTTATTTGTTTGCTTTTTGAGTTTTGTATTATTATATAACTGTGATCCATAATAAATATGTTCATCCTAGTGAACTGGTACGTATACCTATGACATATTGATCCTTTTGATTTTCGCTTCCTGTCTCCTCTCCCCTAAATTTTCAGAACAGAAGGCACTCTTTCTGACAAAAACACAAACTACTCTAGCAGCATGTAGAGTCAGCTTCATGTCATCTAAGTCAGTCTAAGCTATGAAATACAAAGGACAGAGATGTAGGCCAAATATCCCTTTCTGCCATGAGAATCCCAGTCATGAGGTACAAGTCAAGCTATTCAGGAAATATGGGTAAGATACTTACATTTCCCTGACTTCTATGTACTTCCTTTGTCACTGCCTGCCTCCTTCTTTTCTTCCTTCCCTCTCTTATTTTCCTCCCTTCCTCCTTCCTTCCCTGCATCAACAGTGTGTGAAAAAATACATATATAGGACCCAAAAAAGGGTGTAATACCCAATTTGGTAGAGATCATAGCACTTTAAGTGACCCGAGTTCCCTTGTAAATCTTCAAAACTCCTAGACAAACAGCCACCTTGTGTATCCTGGTCATGAACCTCTCCTAGCTAGTGAAAGTTCTATTTCCTTGTCTGTGTATATATATATATATTTAAATAAATATCCTTGTACTCTACCTCCTCCATCCATATTTTTACTCTTTGTCACCATGGAACATGGCACCAGCATTCCAGTATCTTCTGCCTTCTCTTTATTTATTTCTTCCTTCCTCTCTCCTCTCTTCCTTTCTGTTCTATTTGCTCTTTTTATAGTGTCTCCTCAGTTTTCTTTTATACGGTAAAGATATTTTGCATTAATATTCATCACTTAACTGTGTCATTCCTCAAAGTTTGTTCCTTTTATTTTTCCTCCCACCATTTCACACTCTGAAAAAGCATGACACTTCCTCCACGCCCTTCCATAAGTTTTACCCCCCCACACCCACAAACACTATCCACTCACATTTGACAGAAACGTGTTATGGCACAGGTGTTATGTGCAGCCTTTTCTTTGCTATAATTTTGTATTGTCTTCTCTTTTCCTCAAGCTCACCCAGATCTACCTGTAGTGGGTTCTTGTCCTGGCAGCCCTTTCTATCAACAAATCCCTGTGCCCAGGATGGCAGCACTAGAACAAACAACTAAGACATGAAGAACAAAAGAAAGAAGGAAAGAAAAAAGAATGGGGGTAAGAAGGGAGTTTAGGGAGGGAAGGAAAATGCATAAAGAAGTCTGGCATATGTAAGCATATTAGCCAGTTCTCCTGATGAATTTGATTTGCCCCTGGAAACTGGCATTCTTATGGGAGAAAGACATCTGTGGCCCACACCTTTCTCTTTGGTCTTTCTTGGTGACCGCTGATCTACGCGACAAGGAGGCAATTCTGTAACCTGGTACGGAGAACCATATTCTTCTCATAAAGACAAACTTTCATTTCAGAAACTTAGGTGAAGGATCTGTTTGGCTGAAGCTCTGCTTCAGATTTTGGAGAGGCTCACTCACCCCAGGACCATTGGTCGCCTTCTCTCTTCCTCTACCTTTACCTTTTTCTATTGCACAGACAACAACTTTCTCACACAATACGTACATGAGCTGAAAATTCATTATAGATATTCGTTACTTCTATTTTCACTAGAATATAAACTCCATAAGAGAGGAATCTTTGTCAACGTGATTCACAGAAGTATTGTAAACGCTAGGACAGAGTGGATCATATCAAGCCCACCTGCATATTTTTAAATACATTCATAAATGCCTAATTTTACAATATTTATGCCATATGTCATATGACAAAAAGTAATAACTACACAAGTAAGTGATTTATGTTAACTTTAACTATTTTTATCTGTGAAATTCTATGAAAGTTTTCATGGTTTCTTCTAATATGTAAATTCATAAGAATTTTCATAGCAACTTTTCCTAGAAATGTGCAATAATTGGCAATTTGCATTCCCTTTCTTATGATTGTATATTCTCTATTAATAATAATTAGCGTATACTGTATTTACTTTTATTCTTATAAAGTCAATATTTGTTTTTCACAAGAAATTGAGAGACAATTATTATATAAGTAGAAAACTATTCAATTAGTGAATTTATTGCAATACATAAATTCACAACTCTGAACCTATGTTAATTTTTCAGTTTTTCTAATATTGGAAAAGTTAACATTCTAAATTATTTAATTAGAGAGCTAATTAATTTCTCATTTATTTTCTGATAACTGAAATGCAACTTTCATAATTTATTGTCACACCTAACCCATGAAGATAGCTGGTGTTTTTTTTCTTTATTATATCATTCCTCAAGTTGTAGGAAACCACAGCTTCAATGCTGAACCAGAAAATATAAACCTGTGCTTTTACACCACATTATTCTCTACAGAATCCATAAGCATTAAATAGTGTGCTGCTTAAAACGGTCTCTAAAGATTCACATTTGTTTATTCAGGGTTAGAAATGCTGTTCTTTTGGATAATAGATTACAGAGCCCTTGATGTATTAATTAAATTTTCAACAAATGTCATATTTCAATTCAATGACAGAAAAATGGTTTAAAATGACTTGGAAATTAGTGAAGAGTTTTTCCCATTGTCATCATTAATATATAATTACTAGAGAATATCACAAAGATTATAAGTTAATTGTGAATACATATTTATTATGCCTAGCTAGTTTCATAATATTCTAATAAAACAATAAAACAAGTCACTTTAGGTCACTTTATTAATGCTACATGACATCTATATCTGGATAAAAATTGCTCATCTCACTACTTCAAGGCGGATCCACAGGAATGATATTTTACTTCTCGTAGTGATTACATGGTTTTTTCCAGATGGTAATAGCATAAAATGTCAAGCAAGATTACACCTCTAAGTAAAATACAATAAATAACATCTGAAAGACACACACACACACACACACACACACACACACACACACTGCTAACTCCCTTTTTTTCCACTATGGATAATAGTTTTGCTTAAGGATACTGAAGGCAGAGATATTATTTCATGTTGTCAATAGTCAGATGTTGATGAAACATGCTGCCTCATAAATGAGAAATGGAGAAATTTCACTGAGACTATTATGGGTGTGGAAAGGAAATATAGTATTTATAAACTGAAATTTAGCAATATCTTCTTACCTTTACAAATGCATTTTCAGATAAGGTAAGAAAACCATTATTATAGATTTAATATATATATGTAATAATTTAGTATTATATTTATATGAAAATAACTTTACTTATTGTTTTATTGTGAGAGCTATTTATAATAAATTTAAGCTATATTCTAATTTCTAATTTCATTATTGCGAACTTGAATTCCTTACATAGAAGTAGAAATCGTCTATATTACAGAGACAAAGAAGTTGATAGACATATATTTGAATTCATTTAAAAAGATAAGTCAAATAATTAAATAATTTTATGAAGTTGATTAATCAATTTTTAATGACAATAATGAACTATCTGAGTGAAGTTAATAGCACTAAGATTTGATCTTATTCAATAAACAATTGCTATCATCAAGAACTCAAAAAGGCAACAAATGCTGGTGAAGTCGTGGGGGGAAAGGAAAACGTTTACATTGCAGCTGGAAAGATAAACCAGCCTAACTATTATGGAAGTCAGCATACAGATTCCTCAAGAAACTAAAACTAGAAATTGCGTTTGTCCCACTTATACCTATTCTGGATATCTTCCCAAAAGAGATGAAGACATAATGTGATACCTGACACAACTCACAATAGCTAAGTCTTGAAGTAGCTTATATGCTCATGGACAGATGAATGGATAAGGAAAATGTTTATGCACACAGTGGAGCCCTAGTTAGCTTTAATGAATGACAATTTTGAGTCATTTTTACACAAATGGATACACCTCAAGGTCATAATGCTAAGTCAGATAAAATAGATACAGAACATTAAATATTGCATGGTTTTTCTTACCTGAGACTCCCGAGGAACATAATGAAACAGCAGTGACAGGAAATAAAAGAGATCCACTTTGTGGAGTGAAGGGGAGTACTTGAGAAGGAGGCCGATCAGCAGGTGAAGAAGGGAAGAGGAACTAAAAGGGATCAATACGTGAAATGTATGAGGACCAACTCCCTGCAATGATTGTGCTCGTTATGTCAGATGCATGCATTCTTAAAAAAAGAAAGATAAGAGTTTTATTTAGCGCATAGTTCTGGGCGTTGATGCACTGGCACTGCTGTTGGCCTTCTAGCAGGGAGAAAACACACCTGTGTGCATGTGACCCGTGGGGTTTCTCCTTGTTAAAAGCCATCATCAATCACGGGGCCCCACCCCAGTGAGGTTACCTAATTCGAATCCCTTCTCAAAGTCCCCATCACTAAATGCTACCGTCAGATTGTTCCTACTGTCAGTAACTCACAATGGACAGTAAATTTCAAAATACAGATATTCCTCATTTAACGACCTGCTTGTTTAACCACTGTTCAGATTCACGACCAAGGTTTGCCATTCAGAATTATGACCTGTCATTTTTATTTTATATTTTATTATGTATATGTATTCTATACATCTTATTAATAGAGCCTTGATCTTTGTTTTGTACAATGTACCTTGTTTGTACAGCCATTTAATTATTGCTGATGGTACTGTACAGTACTCTCGTTTTGTTTTGTTGTACATTACAGTACTGCATGTAAGAGTTATGCAAATAAAAACAAAGCTATCAAGTTGGAGTTTCCTTCGAGCATTTCTTTGTTCTGAATATTAAAATGCACAAACTACAGCATGTATAAGTTCTTATTTAGTGACCAACACAATTAAAGACCTGGGCGTGGGACCGTGACATGATCATTAATGAGTAGTTTGCACTGAGTCTTCAAAGACACTCAAGTCACAGGAAGAGATGACAGGGGTGGAGCATAGGTCACTAGAATTTTTGTTGCATTATGTAAGAAAAACAGAAGTGTGCAAAAATGGGTTAAGATGCTTATAGGGAGAGCAGAAAGGAGGAACACATGGCTCTTAAACTTACTGAAGCCATTGAGACAGATATGGCAGGAAAATGTCATAGTCACTGATTGACACGAAAGAGAAAATGAGAGAAGGAGAGAAGAGGGAGGTAAAGTAAAAGACAGAGAGGACAGGAGAAACGGAAGTGTAGGGAGGATGCAGAGAAAATATGAATGAGAGAACTGTGTCAAAGAAAGGACAATTTCAAAGCTGTAATGAATACAGACAAGGGTCGCTGGGAGTTCCAGGCCAACCTGGGTTACACAGCGAGTTCAAGGTCAGCTTGAACTGCATAGTGAAACCTTGTCTTAAAAAATAAAAAAAAGAAAAAGAAAAAAGAAAGATAGAAAGAAAGAGAAAACCAAAACAAAGCAAAGTTGTAATGAAGCACCAGATAAAGTCTTAGATTGGAGATTGGTTTTTTTGTAATACAGTTGAAAACACTGAGAAATTTACTACTCTGTTTAACATGAGAGCAGACATTCAGTACTAGAAGGAGAGGGGGTTAAGTCATTGGGGAAAAGCTGATTGAGATAAAGAAAGGGCATAGATGACTTTGAAACTCAGCAAATAAAATATGGAACGATTGGAAATAACAGTAGTGAAGTGTTTGAAGCACACTTTAAAGGAAACCAAAAAAGTAGAAGGCACAAATACATAGGTGACCTTGTGAGATATTGACACAATTTTTGTCATATATAGTTTTTTGAGGTGGACTAGAAATTTCAGGGCAACTTTGAGAAGATCACATATGTCAAAGTCTATCAGCTGAAGTACTTACACTCAACTGTGATTTGTGAATAACCTTTGTATTTTCAGTCATCTGGAGAAAGAAATGCAAACTAAATGATTTTTGAATTTTCCTTCTAGTGTACTGTTGAAATGTGCCCACGTATGAAAATACAGAGTTTTGAAAATGAAGTCTCCTCTCCAACAAACAGAAAAGGCAATTGGGAGTGGTGGTCTACTTTCATTTAAATAAGCAAAGAAAGTTTTTCTAGAAGAGTCCAAGAAGTCAGGGTCTATGGGAAATTGTAGTTACACAAGGAGTGATCAAAACTACAGTGAATGTTTACATAAAAATCATTTGTTACAGGAGAACCTGCCATGTTGGGTCAGGGAGAATCCAACCAGAAGACAACTAGCCAGCCTTCCTGGCTAGTGGCATGAGCAGAGCGGGTTCCAGGAAGAGAAAGATCAGTGACTCCCATGAGCCCACCCACACGCAGGCTGAGAATCAACAACACCCCCTACCCCCCCACCCCACCGTAAGCCGCCTACTGGTTCTGAGGACCAGCAGTCTGAGCATCTCTTTGGAGGATGACAGTATGCAATGTAGCAAATATGGGGGCTTTCCGGCTATCTTGTCTTTGAGGCCCAATATTGTTCTCACAGTTTTGCTTTCTTCTGATTACTTGTTTTGCTTTATTCAATATTCTGTTTTGATTGGTTTTATTCTGTTTTGTTTTTGGTTTGATTTTGCTACACCTGATGTAATGGTCAAATATTGTGAAAATAACAAGATCTACTGTAGTAGCTATTGTTTTCCTAGCATCCTGCTTTGAAGTTCTGCACCAGTTCTACTGCTTTGTTTTGAATAACTTTGTTCTGTTATGTTTTGTTGGATTTTACTATCTTTAAAAT